>QANT01006945.1:0-44253 GCA_003254885.1 Purshia tridentata | reverse complement strand
GCCGGCGCGTGGGGGCGCGTCCGGTGGCGGGCCGGCCTGGTCTTCGGCTCGTCGTGCTCGCGCCGCCCCCCTCTTCCTTCCCATGGTGGCGGCTCGCCGTGAAACAGCCCAGAACTCGAGAGATCGCGCGGGCACAGTCGGCGTCATGGCGGCGATCGCGGCGTTTCTGGCGACGACGCGACCTCCCACCTGCCCAGATCTTCTCCCCTCGTCGAGCCCAGCTTGTTGGTGGGTTCGATTGCACCGTTGGACCGCCGTGGGCGGCGGATTGAGCGTGGGTGTGCCGCCGGCTTTCCGGCCTGATTTCCTCCTTTTCCGGCCAGTTTTGGCCGTCGACCCAGGTTCGAGTTTTGATCCCCTCGATCTCCTCTACGTCCCCATGTAATTTGTTTTAGCTAAACGCGAGTTTCGTTTTTGACAGTTGACCACCGTTGACCGCCGTTGACCGTCGTGGGACCAGCTGCGTGTGACGGTTCCAGCGACTGTTCTCTGGTTTTCGGCCTCGGGCCAACCACCCGAGCTTGTGGGTGAGTTCTCGGACCTTTCGAGTGTGTTTTCCGGGGTCGGGCAACCCCCGAGCGGGGTGGTTCCCGCCGTTTCGGTTGTTTGTTGGATTGTTTGTGAATCTGTTGTGAACTTTTCTTTGGTTGCATGACTGTCTGGTCTTAACAGGTACGCTCGGCTTGGGAATTTGTACCCCTGATGCCGTTATGCTGCCGGATTTTAGAATCCGAGCAAAGGAGCCACGAAGGACATGAAGGGCAGTTCGGTCTTTCGCACGGTCACAGTGAGTGAACCTAGGATCCTTTAACTCTCAGTTAGTTAGTTACTTGGCTGGTTTGAATGCTTGGTTATCTGGTTGCTGATACTAGTAAGAGGGGTACGGGATTAGGAATGGATTTAAGTAAGGATCAGTGATTGTGTTGAGGGTTTGTGAATTCCTGTTGGAGACTTTCGGTTAGGATTGGGATTCCCAGGATTTTAAAGTTATGGCTTTTTTAAGGTGATTTAGTATGGATTTGGTTTTGGGAAACTGATTTGAGAATTNTTGGAGACTTTCGGTTAGGATTGGGATTCCCAGGATTTTAAAGTTATGGCTTTTTAAGGTGATTTAGTATGGATTTGGTTTTGGAAACTGATTTTGAGAATTCAGTTTATTCTCGAATAAAATTAAAGATTTGATTTTACTTATCCGTTGTTGATGACGTTGGTTCTTTAAGAAAGGATTTAATATTAAGTTCGAGTTTTGGTTTCGATGGATTTTTTGTTATATCCAAAAAGGTTTTGAAAATGGTTTCGGTGATTTGAAATGGAAATATCATTTTCGGATTGGTACGGTTTTCAAAACACCCAGTTGGTAATCGTTCAGCTTCTCAGGTTATACAGGTCTTTGGGACCCATCACGGCACACACATAGGCTTTGGGCCGTGTGTCGGGATGCCTTGCCCTTTGGGGGCGGCCCTGCGTGCACATACGGCAGTTATTGGCCCTGCATGTGTATGACAGACCCTGGCTCTGCACATGTACGGCAGGATATTGGCCCTGCATGCGTACGGCAGGTCGTAGGCCCTGCGCATGTACGGCAGGATTATGGGCCCTGCATGCGTACGGCAGGTTGTGAGCCCCGCGCATGTACGGCATGTTAGCTGGATGTGGATTGGGTGACGTTTTCATTTCTTGTTAGTTTACAGATTGTTTTGATCATTAAATTACAGTTCTTGTTCTATAATTTGGGATACTTGATCAGATTTAATGATTTCTACAGATTGTGAGTTACAGATTGTTTTGATCATGAAACTTTAGTTCTTATTTTATAATCTGAGACTTTGATCAGTTTTATTGATTCCTAAGAGTTTTTAAAGCGGATTTGAAATCGATGATTATTTTCTCTTTCGTGGATTTTTATAAAATGTTTTAAAGCTGGGGAATCTCAAAGGGTAACAGTGAGGTGTTAAGAACTTGGAATCTAAAGCTTAGGCGAGAATGGATTACCAGGGTTTGAGTAACAAAGGTCTTCTGAGATGTAAGGGTAAGAAAAAGGTTTCAGAGTATCAGTGGTTTTAATTGAGGATTTAGTGGGTTCTAAAGGTTATTTGAGGATAGTGGAAGGATTAATTGAGGTTTAAGTTGGTTTTGAATGGATATCGAGGATTCTAGATTATTGGAGAATTTAGTGGGATTCTAAGTCAGGACCTTGTGGTTTAAATCGAGGTGATTTTCAGTTTAGGGGATCAATTGAGGCTAATTGAGGTATTACAGATTTGGGACAGTGAATTGGTTGGTTTAGAGGATTGGTGATCAGGTTTATAATTATGATCTCTGATTTGTGAACTGATTATGATTTGAGGATTTAAGCTGGTTCTTTATTTGATTATTTTAATTGAGTTTATTTTGAGGTTTTCAGTTAGATTTCACTCACACGGGCTCTAGTGAGCTTACCGGGTTTGTGTGTAAACCCGGTGCACTTGTGGTTGGGTGTAGGGTTGGTTTTGCAGGTTGAGCAAGCTGAGGAGGCAGTGGAGAGAAGACGAGGCAGTGGGACCAGCAGTGCTTCAGAAACTTGTTTTACCGTTTGATTTTATGTAAAAGATGTTACAGTTTTGTTTTTGTGAAAAAGGTTTTTACACTTGGTTTTATGTGAATTGTTTTGTAAAGTTACAGTTGTGTTTTCATAAATTATTTTATATTCATGGCTCACAGTTTCAGAAACAGGGCCCACAATTTCAGGAAACAGGAACAGTTTCGGTTGCAGCAGTTTAGGCACGTGCCCGAGGGTCGGGGCGTGTCACATTGCCCTTTATATCAAATAATTTTTTTTTGGGCTGCACTAGTTTGAATCTTAGTTGTTTAATGTTGAACTTGAACACAAAGGGGAGGGTTTTGAAAGTTTTTTTGGGCACCTATTCACCGAACAATTAGAAGAATGTTCGGCAGCACACAACCGAACGGGTGGAAGGATGTTCGGCAGTGCACAACCAAATGGATAGAAGGATGTTCGGTTGGTAACCACCGAACACCATTTTTCAAATTTCCTAGAGGTGTTTGGTAGTTTGTGGCCAAACAGACAACACTTTGTTCGTAGAACATGTTGCGATTTCAATTTTTGAAAATAGAACTCCTGGTTGTAGGGTTCACAGGACAATTTCGTGCTTGGTGGGATCATTATCTCACCGAGAACATCTGAGGAAAGAGTCGGTGGTACAGTTCATTGCTCCATCCTCTTATCCTGTCATTACATTTGGTCCGTTTGCTTCACCAAATGCTGTTTTGATATCTTTATCACATGCAATTGGTAATTTCCCAAACCATTTAGCTTATGCTCTTATGTTTAATGTCCCCTTTTAAAATGTTTTCATTGTGACAATTAAATATCTGCTATTGTTTTGTGTATGATTCTATCTTTCCTTTTAAGGTGTGCTTGGCAGGAGGGGTCTGGCTCCATATATTTGATGTATGCAATCGATATGCAAGATTCCACAATCTAATATCTAAAATCGATATTAGAAGTATGTTTACTAGTCAGGGTAGCCCACAGACATGGGGTCGTTTTTCATCATTATATTTGTGTTGCTATTATATTTGTTTTGATTGTTGATAATTTTATCAATAGGGACTGTATTTATGCCCCCAAAGTGGTCCTTAGGTTATCATCAATGCTGTTGGGGTTATGACACTGACAAGAAAGTTCAGGAGGTACGTACTTGGTAATTATCTCAAATTAAAGTTATATTCTCTTTCTCTCTCTCTTACTTAAGCTTTTGGTCATATGCATCTTTATGCATCTGTTGTTTCTGCTGACATATACACAACATATGCATAAGCTTGTCAGTCAAATAATAATACTTGGAAGTTGGAACTATGATTTCAGCTTTTTACATCGAAGTTATGTATACTCCTTGTCACTATGTAGGAAGTGCAAATTTCGAAGCGATATTTTATGATCTATTTTCATGATCATTGACCAACTTACATTTGCAGATTACAAAAACATTTCGAGAGAAGGGCATACCGTGTGATGTCGTATGGATGGATATAGATTACATGGATGGTTTTCGTTGTTTCACTTTTGACAAGGTATCTTTTCCCCTACATTTTCTTAATGGGACAATTCATTGGTTATGGTTTACCATCTTTAGTTCTTTGATGACATCATTTTCTTTCTTTGGGGGGTGAATAGAAGTTTGAGAATCTTGTATATGATATTGAGGAGTTTTATGCATGTTTTGGTTGGAAGTTAATAAATGAAAAAGTTCAATAGAGATCTTTCTCTCATTCAAAACCGTGCATGAGACTTTCATCCTGCACGGCTTTTTTTCTGGGTCAAGGTTAGATTGTGGGTGACATTGTAGGCTTTGGTTTCTCACAAATTCAAAGATTGTCCTTTCTTCTTGCTGAATGTGGAATGAGAAGTAGCTGTTTCTTATGTCTTTCGAGTATTTTGGCATGGTCTAGGATGTTTAGCTGTATTTGATTGGTGTTTGATGGTTGTATTGCTGGTTGACAGTGGCTGCTTTGTTATTGATCCCTCATTGGACTGCTGGTTCACTGTATTTGTGTTGCTTTTCTACTTTTCGTATAAAACTGTTATGTTTCTATAAACACAATGGATATTGTGTGTCATTCTTACAAAAACTTTCTTTACGATGATATCTTTCAGGAGCGCTTTTCATATCCGAAATCCTTGGTGAAGGGTCTACACCAAAATGGTTTCAAAGCAATCCGGATGCTTGACCCAGGGATAAAACAGGAAGATGGTTATTTTGTCTATGATAGTGGTTCTAAAACTGATGTCTGGATTTTGAAAGAAGATGGAAGGCCTTTTGTTGGTATATTTCTCTTATATATTGGTAGTTCAAAAGAAATCTAATATTTTACTATGCTAAATTTTTCTTTCCATTTCCAGGGGAGGTGTGGCCTGGGCCTTGTGTTTTCCCAGACTTTGCAAAAGTTCAATCCTGGTGGTCCAAATTAGTCAAAGATTTCATTTCTAATGGTGTTCACGGTATATGGAATGATATGAATGAACTAGCTATTTTTAAGGTTGTTCTATAATTTTTTATTGGTGCTTGTAGTTTCTTGTTTTGGTATCAATCTGTTTTATTTATTTTTGCTTCTTTCTCAGGTTGTAACAAAACCGATGCCCGAGAGCAATATTCATAAGAGAGATGATGAACTTGGTGGTTGTCAGAATCACTCGCACTATCACAATGTATCATTTGTTCAACCCTTGTGTTGTGCTTTTCATATTATATACTCTTTACAATTGGTTCTTGGTTAAAATATTTTGAAAATCATTTGCTCCTATGGCATCCTGGCAAGAAACTTGACTGCTTTATTGGTTTGTGAATGCCTTCTTGTTTGATTGTGTTATGTACCACTGGTACCATGTGAAATTTCTGAACTTCAAGTTTTTGATTTTGCTGCTTGTTAGGTCTATGGAATGCTGATGGCAAGATCAACTTATGAAGGCATCAAGTTGGGAAATGAAAACAAACGTCCCTTTGTTCTCACCAGAGCTGGATTTATTGGTAGCCAAAGGTACGCTGCAACGTGGACGGGGGATAATCTTTCAAATTGGGAGCACCTCCATATAAGTATTTCCATGGCACTTCAATTGGTATGTAAGTCTAGAAGTCTGCTTTTAGCCTGAAGCAAAGTTTCAAACTTAAATTTGTTTTCCTTGTCTGCTTTTCTGTAGTTTACAGTACAAAATCTGAGTGTGCTTATATCTGATCATTTGGATATCCTTCTGCTTTTCACTTTAAATGTTGTAGACTATGGTTTGGGTCTTTTTTGGCCTCACACGCATCTATGTAAGCAATCTGAAGGCTTTTGATTTTGGGCCCAGGGGGAGGGGTGTTAGCAAAGTAAAACTAGCATTCTGGCCCATGACTTTCCCTCCAGTAGGGCAATACAACTGTAAAACGATGTCTTTGACTGCGGGAAACTCTTATCAAGTTTGGGTGGAGAAGTTTAGTAACAAGAATGGGGCCTTTCTAAGCTTATTTCAGAATTTTGGAGATGGATATATGAAAAATATTATTTACCACAGGTAGATAGATACCTCAATGAATGAGAAATAGGGGAGCTCACAGTTTTGTTGTCCAGCCTGGGACTTTTTATGCTTGTTCCACATAAACCAGATAAGAGGATTTAGAGTTTTGAGTCTTTGGGGATGTTCTCTTGTAAGTCTTTTTAAAAGCATCTCTTGGCAAAAAACTGGAGCTAGTGGAAAGCTGAGGAAAAGGAATATAATTGGGAGTATGTGTAACACCCCGCACTTTCCAGAGTGGTTTTGAAACGCTTTTTAAAAGTTTCCGGGATTTTATTTGGAAAGTAAAGCGTTTTAGTCTTTTTTTCAAATTTTTAAGTTTGACATTTAAAACGTGGGGTAAAAGTTGACTTTTTGTTCGGGAAGACTTTTCGCGTTGACCTTGGGTTCGTTGGAAAGGTCTCGTCCTCACGAGTTCGTAGACACGTAGCACGCGTCGAACGGAGCTACGGTTTGGAAGTTACGGACGTGTGAAGAGAGGGGCAAGGTTGTAATTTTG
Source organism: Purshia tridentata (assembly GCA_003254885.1). NCBI lineage: Eukaryota > Viridiplantae > Streptophyta > Magnoliopsida > Rosales > Rosaceae > Purshia > Purshia tridentata. Next base: position 37,702 of record QANT01006945.1, on the reverse strand, counting down.
GAAAAGTTGGATTTTAAAAAGGGCACAGAACCCCAGGAACCCAGCAGTTTCTCTCTCCTCTCCCGAAGTTTCTCTCTCTCGCGACACCCACTTCCAGTCGCGCCTTTCGCCGGCGCGTGGGGGCGCGTCCGGCGGTGGGCCGGCCTAGTGTTTAGATCGCCGTGCTCGCGCCGCCTCCCTCTTCCCTCCGGTGGTGGCGGCTTCCCGTGAAACAGCCCAGAAACTCGCGTTCCAGCTCGTGCACCGTGGGTGATAGGCGGCGATCTCGCCGTTTCCGGCGACGACGAGGCTCAGTGACCGCCCAGATCTCTTCCTCTCGTCGAGCCCAGCGTGTTGGTGGGTTCGATTGACCCGTGGGACCGCCGTGGACGGCGGATCGAGTGTGGGTGTGCCGCCGGCTTTCCAGCCAGTTTTCGTCAGTTTCCGGCCACTTTTGGCCGTCGACCCAGGTTCGAGTTTTGATCCCCTCGATCTCCTCTACGTGCCCATGTAGTTTGTTTTAGCTAAACGCGAGTTTCGTTTTTGACAGTTGACCACCCGTTGACCGTCGTAGGACTCGCTGCGTGTGACGGTTCCAGCGACCGTTCCTTGGTTTTCAGCCTCGGGCCAACCACCCGAGCTTGTGGGTGAGTTCTCGGACCTTCCGTGTGGTTTCCGAGGGTCGGGTAGCCATCGTGCGTGGTGGTTCCCGCCCGTTTTCGTGATTTTTGGCTTGGTTAGCGGATTGGTTGTGAAACTTGTTTGGTTATTGGTTGTCTGGTCTTAGCAGGTACACTCGGCACGAGAATTTGTATTTCCGATGCTGTTATGCTGCCGGAATTTAGAATCCGTGCATTGGAGCCACGAAGGACACGAAGGGCAGTTCGGGCTTTTCGCGCGGTCACAGTGAGTGAACCTAAGACTATTTAATTCTCAGTTTAGTTAGTTATTTGGTTGCTTGTGTGCTTGTTTGTTTGATTTGGTTGCGAGTTACTAGTTAAGGGAGGTTACGAAATTAGGATTGGAATACCGATAAGTTAAGGATTATTTGAGGTTACAGAATTAAATAATGTTTGGAACTTTAGTGAGGACTAAGTAAGGATCAGTGATTGTGTTGAGGGGTTGTGAATTCCAGTTGGAGACTTTCGGTTAGGATTGGGATTCCCAGGATTTTAAGATTAGTGTTTGTTAAGGTGATTTGGTGTGGATTTCGGTTTTGGGAAACTGATTTTAAGAACTCAGTTTATTCTTGGTTAAAGATAAAGATTTGATCTTATTTTTCAGTTTTTGGAAACTTTTGTTCTTTAAGAAAGGATTTTATTTGTTGTGGTTTGAAGAACTTAAAACTGGATTTAAATTGCCGTATGAGTGCCCAGCTACAGATAAGTTCAGTAAGGTCTTTGGGACCCATCGTGATACACACATAGGCTTTGGGCCATGTGTTGCGGTGCCTCGCCCTTTGGGGGCAGCTCTGCGTACACGTATGACCAGTTATTTGCCCTGCCTGTACGATGCAGAATTCCGTACAGGTGTATGGCCAGTTAGCTTTGCCCTGCCTGTACGATGCAGAATTCCGTACAGGTGTATGGCCAGTTAGCTTTGCCCTGCCTGTACGATACAGAATTCCGTGCAGGTGTATGGCCAGTTAGATTTGCCCTGCTCGTACGATGCAGCATTCCGTACGAGTGTATGGCCATTTTTCCAGGGTACTTAGATGATGGTTTTCATTTCTTGTCAGCTTACAGTTGTTTTTGAGAATTATAGATTTCAGTTCTTAATTGATATTTTGGGAACTTGACCAGTTTTATTGATTCATCGGAGTTTTCAGTTCTTGTTTTATAAATTGGGACTCAGCTTTATTGTTTTCTAAAAGAGTTTGCAAAATGGATTTCAAACGCAGGTTTCTACAAAGAGTTTTCAGTGGATTTTTATGAAATGTTTTAAAGCTAGGTGAATCTCAAAGGGTGACAGTGAGGTGTTGAGAAACTTTGAATTTAAAGGTTTAGGCGAGAATTGATTGCCGAGGTTTTAGTAACAAAGGTCTTTTGAGATTTAAGGGTAAGTAAAAGGTTTCAGAGTATCAGTGCTTTAATTGAGGATTTACTGGGTTCTAAAGGTTATTTGAGGATAGTGGAAGGATTAATTGAGGTTTAAGTTGGTTTGGGATAGGTATCGAGGATTCTAAGATTATTGGAGAATCTAGTGGGATTCTAAGTCAGGATCTGGTGGATTGTTCGAGGTGATCGTTCAGTCAGAGGTTAAATTGAGGATCTTTGAGGGATTAAGGATTACAGTGGATTTGATCGGTTTAGAGGATTTGGTGATCAGGTTAAGGTTTATGATTTGTGATTTGTGGTTTGACTGTGTTTGAGGCATTAAGACGGATTGTGAATTGATTATTTTAATGATTTATTAATTTGAGGTTTTCAGTAGTTTTCACTCATACGAGTTCTAGTGAGCTTACCGGGTTTGTGTGTAAACCCGGTGCACCTGTGGTTGGGTGCAGGGTTTGGTTTTGCAGGCTTGCAGGTTGAGGAGGCAGTGGAGAGAAGACGAGGCAGTGGGACCAGCATTGTTTTCAGAAAGTTATTTTACACTGTGATTTTTACGTAAAAGGTTTTACACTTGGTTTTATGTGAATTGTTTTGTAAAATTACAGTGATTTCAGTAAATTATTTTATATTCATGGCTCACAGTTTCAGAAACGGGGCCTACAGGAACGGTTGTCAGTTTTCAGCAGCTTAGACACGTGCCCGAGGGTCGGGGCGTGTTAGTATGTGCTGGTTTGTGTGAGGCAGCCAGGCAAGTTGTACAGCAACCATCGAGAGCGATTCACAGGCCATTATTGCAGCTGTTAGAGAATGCACCTGTATCCTTTCCAAAGTAATAAAGCTCTGTTTGTGTGCCAGAATACAAGGGAAGTGGTGAAGATAGCAGAATTAGGAACCCTTTCTGTAAAGGATTATCCAGTTGTTCTTTATCCAAGGTCCCATGGATGATGGCGGCAGACTGGCCGTAAGCACCAACTGACAGTAGACAGTGGTTTTCAGATGAACCAATGAAGGAGGGAAGGTGAAGATGCACGAACTTGTGAACAGAATCATTCACATTGGACATGTGGCAATAAGGGCAGCAGAAAGGGGGAGATGAAGAGGCATGAAGTTAATGAGGATCCTTGAGAACTGAATGGCTATCATTTGGGGAAGAGTGAGGCTATAACTGATAAAGATAAATCAAAGGATTGTGGCAGAGCTGACACGCCCCGACCCTCGGGCACGTGCCTAAACTGTTGAAAATTTACAATTGTTTCCTGTGGGCCCTGTTTCTGAAACTATGAGCCATGAATAATAAATAGTTTACTGAAAACACCTGTGAATTTCAAACACATTTATAAAATCAAGCTGTAAAATCTTTAACAATTAAATCAAACGGTAAAACAAGTTTCTGAAACACTGCCGGTCCCACTGCCTCGTCTTCTCTCTACTGCTTCCTCAGCCTGCTCAACCTGCAAAACCAAAACCCTGCACCCAACCACAGGTGCACCGGGTTTAAACACAAACCCGGTAAGCTCACTAGAGCTCGTGTGAGTGAAATCTAACTGAAAACCTCAAAATAACTCAATTAAAATAATCAGTAAAATCATCAAATTCACAATCCCTCTCAAGCCTCAAATCACAGTCAAACCTCAAATCACAAATCATAAACCATAATCCTTAACCTGAACACCCATCCTCTAACCAACCCAATTCACTGTCTCAACTTGTAATACCTCAATTATCCTCAAATGATCCCTTAACTGGAAATCACCTCAATTTGCATCATAAGGTCCTGACTTAGAATCCCACTAGATTCTCCAATAATCTTAGAATCCTTAATATTCATTCAGAACCAACTTAAATCTCAATTCATCCTTTCACTATCCTTAAATAACTTTTAGAACACACTAAATCCTCAAGTAAAACCATTGATACTTCGAAACCTTTTACTTACCCTTAAATCTCAAATGACCTTTGTTACTCGAACCCCAGTAATCGATTCTCGCCTAAGCCTTTAAATTCCGAGTTTCTTAACACCTCACTGTTACCCTTTGAGATTCCCCCGCTTTAAAACATTTTATAAAATTCATTGAAAACTCTTTGTAGAAACCCGCGCTTGAAATCCATTTTGCAAACTCTTTTGGAAAACAATAAAGCTGATTAAAGTCCCAATTTATAAAACAAGAACTGAAAATTCTGATAAATCAATAAAACTGGTCAAGTTCTTAAAATATCAATTAAGAACTGAAAACTATAATTCTCAAGGACAATTGTAAGCTAACAATATAAATAAAACCGTCATCTAAGTACCCTGGAAAATTGGCCATACACTCGTACGGAATACTGCATCGTACGAGCAGGGCGAATCTAACTGGCCATACACCTGCACGGAATTCTGCATCGTACAGGCAGGGCAAAGCTAACTGGCCATACACCTGTACGGAATTCTGCATCGTACAGGCAGGGCAAAACTAACTGGCCTCCACCCGCACCGTCGCAACGCTGTCATGCGAGTGGATTCGGTGGCCCTTGTACCGTCGCTTCGCCGTCGTACAAGAAACCAGAATGTCGTACGTGCACGCAGAGTTGCCCCCAAAGGGCGAGGCACCGCAACACACGGCCCAAAGCCTATATGTGTGTCACGATGGGTCCCAAAGACCTTCCTGAACTTATCTGTAGCAGGGTACTCATACGACAATTTAAATCCACTTTTAAGTTCTTCAAACCACAACAAATAAAATCCTTTTTTAAAGAACCAAAGTTTCCAAAAACTGACTAATAAGATTTGATCTTTGTCCTTAATCAAAAATAAACTGAGTTCTCAAAATCAGTTTCCAAAAACCAAAATCCATACTAAAACACTTTGAAAAGCAATAATCTTAAAATCCTGGGAATCCCAATCCTAACCGAAAGTCTCCGACTGGAATTCACAAACCCTCAACACAATCACTGATCCTTACTTAAATTCCATTCCTAATCCCGTACCCCTCTTACTAGTATCAGCAACCAGATAACCAAGCATTCAAACCAGCCAAGTAACTAACTAACTGAGAGTTAAAGGATCCTAGGTTCACTCACCGTGACCACACGAAAAGACTAAACTTCCCTTCGTGTCCTTTGTGGCTCCTTTGCTCGGATTCTAAAATCCGGCAGCATAACGACATCGGGAATACAAATTCCCAAGCCGCACGTACCTGTTAAGACCAGACAATCCAAGAAATAAACCAGAATTCACAAACAATCCAACAAACAACCGAAAAGGCGGGAACCACCCCGCTCGAGGGTTGCCCGACCTCGGAAAACACACTCGAAAGGTCTGAGAACTCACCCACAAGCTCGGGTGGCTGGCCCGAGGCCGAAAACCAAGGAAACGGTCGCTGGAATCGTCACACGCAGCGAGCCCTACGACGGTCAACGGGCGGTCAACGGCGGTCAACTGTCAAAAACGAAACTCGCGTTTAGCTAAAACAAATTACACAGGCATGTAGAGGAGATCGAGGGGATCAAAATTCGAACCTGGGTCGACGGCCAAAAGTGGCCGGAAAAGGAGGAATTCAGGCCGGAAAGCCGACGGCACACCCACACTCAATCCGCCGCCCACGGCGGTCCAATGGTGCAATCGAACCCACCAACGAGCTGGGCTCGACGAGGGGAGAAGATTTGGGCGGTCGTTGAGCCTTGTCGTCGCCGGAAACGCCGAGATCGCCGACGGTGACACCGACTGTGCACGCGCGAATCCCCGAGTTCTAGACTGTTTCACCGGAAACCGCCACCATGGGAAGGAAGAGGGAGATCCGGCGAGCACGGGAAGGTAAAGATCACGCCGGCCCGCCGCCGGACCCGCCCCCACGCGCCCGCGAAAGGCGCGGCTGGGAGAAAGCTCGTGAGAGAGAAGAGAACCATCGGGAGAGAGGAGAGAGAAAAGTCTGATTTTCTGGGGTTCTGTGCCCCTTTTAAAAATCTAACTTTTGAAAATTACAAACTTGCCCCTCTCTTCACACGTCCGTAACTTTCAAACCGTAGCTCCGTTCGACGCGTGCTACGTGTCTACGAACTCGTGAGAACGAGACATTTCCAACGAACCCAAAGTCAACGTGAAAAGTGCTCCCAAACAAAAAGTCAACTTTTTGCCCCACTTTAAAAGTCAAAACTTTAAATTTTGAAAAACGCTCAAACCGCTTTACTTTCCAGATAAAATCCCGAAAATCTTTAAAAAGCTTTTCAAAACCACTTTGGAAAGTGCGGGGTGTTACAAGAGCTGACCCTTTAATGGATATAATGGATTTGATAGGATATTATTATTAGAGATATAGTAGAAAGCATTAGCATTGGATAGGTCTGGGTGGTGCAGCCTATCCTAACTAATTTGGGTTAATGGATTAGTTGGGTTGAGTAGTGAATGACAAATTAACAGGACTACTTGCATCCATTTTCTTATATATTGTATTTTACTATTTCTTGTTAATTTGTGATATTGTTCTGTTAGATCTGGATCTCCTATTGTGCCTGGCATTAATCAGAACTAACTTCAATTTTAATATGGTGCCCTTTGAACCCACCGCAGCCCAGATATCTGTTTATTGCTTTCTTGTTTCAATGAACCCATGGGTGGTGTAGAGGAGGTTCAGTTGGAAATCATTATTTTGTATTTGATCCTTGCATTTTGTTCTGACATTCTATTTGTCATAATCAGCACTGTGCCGGATCAGGGATCAGATAATTTGCGGTGCACATTGCCCAATGGAATTTGGTTGAGTTTTGATTTTGATGATTCACATCCGGTATGTATAGTAGCACAAATCGATATGCTTTGTTCCTTGACTTTGTCTGCTCATTGTTAAGATTTTTTCATTGTTTCCCTTTGATTCTTTTCTGGTTATTGCAGGATTTACTAGCATTATATTTGCGTCAAATGACTCACAAGCACCTAGTTCTCCTCCACTCACAGTCCAAGTTGCTAATGGTATACAGGCAACAAATGCCACTACTGACATTCATGACACAGATGGGGTGCGTCCAGATCTCCCACTCAATACTAATTCTTCCATACTTGCAGAAGCTACAGCACTTTTAGCTAGTTCAGGAAATACAGAGATTGCAGTTCCTACAGTTTCTATGGAAAATGTAGTTCATGAAGACAATACAAGTGTGGTTTGTGAGGCCATTACAAGTGTAGTTCCTATGGACAATACAAATGACTCAGCTGTGGTGATTACTCAATCCTTAGCACCTGCTACTAACACTCATTCTATGACAACTCGGGCTAAGAATGGCATAGTTAAAAAGAAGGCATTGGTTGCTCATGTCTCTACACCAATTTTAGCTCTTAATGAACCAGCAACATATAAACAAGCACTACAAGTATCTGAGTGGACTCAAGCAATGATTGTTGAATATGATGCCTTGCAGAAACAAAGGACTTGGAGGCTTGTTCCAAAACCTCCAAATAGGAGCCTTGTGGGCTGTAAATGGGTTTTCAAATTGAAGACCAATGCTGATGGATCTATTGCCAGACACAAAGCTCGATTAGTGGCCAAAGGATACTTACAAGTGGAAGGAATGGATTTTGAGGAAACTTTTAGTCCAGTGGTGAAGCACACAACTGTTTGGTTAGTTTTAGCCTTGTCAGCACATTTTGGTTGGAAACTACAGCAGTTAGACGTTAAAAATGCGTTTTTGCATGGTTATCTTAATGAAGAAGTCTATATGGAGCAGCCACCTGGTTTTGTTGATAAGTCCAATCCTCACTTAGTGTGCAAGCTGGACAAATCTTTATACGGCTTGAAACAAGCACCCCAAGCTTGGAATGAGAGGTTTACTACACATTTGTTAGGATTAGGCTTCACTCATTCCCTCTTGGATGCGTCTTTGTTTGTTTTTCAGTCTGATACAAGTTTGGTCTTTTTGCTACTTTACATGGATGACATTATAGTCACTGGAAACAGTCCTTCAGCCATTATGGCTCTGGTCTCCACTCTTCAAAAAGAGTTTGACATGAAGGATTTGGGATCTTTGTCATATTTTTTGGGTGTCCAAATCCAATACACAGATCGTGGTCTGCTTATTCATCAAACCCGATGTAACACCCCGCAGCTTCCAAAGTGGTTTTGAAAATTTTTTTTAAAAGTTTTCGGGATTTTATTGGAAAGGTACAACGTTTTGAGACGTTTTGAAAATTTTAAGTTGATTTTAAAGTTGGGCAAAAAGTTGACTTTTCGTTCGGGAGGACTTTTCGCGTTGACCTTGGGTTTGTTGGAAAGGTCTCGTTCTCACGAGTTCGTAGACATGTAGCACGCGTCAAACGGAGCTACGGTTTGGAAGTTACGGACGTGTGAAGAGAGGGGCAAGTTTGTAATTTTGAAAAGTTGGATTTTTAAAAAGGGCACAGAAACCTAGAAAATCAGACAGCATTTTCTCTCTCCTCTCTCCCGAAGGTTCTCTCCCTCTCGCGACTCTCTCTCCCAGCCGAAGCTTCCGCCGGCGCGTGGGGGCACGTCCGGCGGCGGGCTGGCTTGGGTTTTGGCTTCCCATGCTCTCGCCTCCTCCCTCTTCCTTCTGGTGGTGGCGGCTTCCCGTGAAACAGCCCAGAACTCGAGCTCCAGGTTGCGCACAGTCGGCGTCACGGCAGCGATCGTGGCGATTCCAGCGACGACGCGACCTTCCACCTGCCCAGATCTCTTCCTCTCGTTGAGCCCAGCGTGTTGGTGGGTTCGATTGAACCGTTAGACCGCCGTGGCGGCGGATCGAAGCTAGGGAGACCAGCGGCTTTCCGGCCAGTTTTCCTCCTTTTCCGGCCACTTTTGGCCGTCGACCCATGTTTGAGTTTTGATCCTCTCGATCTCCTCTACGTGCCTGTGTAGTTTGTTTTAGCTAAACGTGAGTTTCAGTTTTGTGCAGTTGAGCGCCGTTGACTACCCGTTGACCACCGTGGGCCCCGCTGCGTGTGGTGGTTCCAGCGACCGTTTCCTTGGTTTTTGGCCTCGGGGCAACCACTCGAGCCTCTGGGTGAGTTTGGGTGAGCTCCTTAATCTTCCGTGTGTTTTCCGAGGGTTGGGCAGCTACCGTGCGTGGTGCTTCCCGCCCGTTTCTGTGATTGTTGGCTCGGTTGTGAAACCTATTTGTTTTGATTGATTGTTTGGTCTTAACAGGTACGCTTGGCTCGGGAATTGCATTTTCGATGCCGTTATGCTGCCGGATTTTAGAATTCGTGAAAAGAAGCCAAGAAGGGGAGTTTAGTCTTTTCGCGTGGTCACGGTGAGTGAACCTAAGATCATTTAATTCTCAGTTTAGTTAGTTACTTGGTTGTTTTGAGTGCTTGTTTGATTGGTTGCTGGTTACTAGTTAAGAGGGGTACGGAATTAGGATTGGAAATCCCAACAGTTTAAAGGTTATTTTTGGAAATCGAGGATTAGTTGGATTTTAAGTAAGGATCAGTGGTTATCGTTGAGGATTGGTGAGTCCAGGTGGAGACTTTTGATTAGGATTGGGATTCCCGGGGTTTAAGGTTATTGCTTTTTAAGGTGATTTAGTGTGGATTTTGGTTTTGGGAACTGATTTTGAGAATTCAGTTTATTCTTGGATAAAGTTAAAGGTTTGATTTACTTAACAGTTTTTGGTAACGTTGGTTCTTTAAGAAAGGATTTAATTTTAAGTTCGAGTTTTGATTTATTTTCTCGTCATATCAAAAAGGTTTTGAACCTGGTTTTCGGTGATTTGAAATGGAAATATCCTTTTCGAATTGGTACTGTTTTCAGAGCACCCAATTGGTACTCGTTCAGCTTCTCAGATTGCATAAGGTCTTTGGGACCCATCACGGCACACACATAGGCTTTGGGCCGTGTGTCAGGATGCCTTGCCCTTTGGGGGTGGCCCTGCATGCACGTACGCCAGTTTGTTGGCCCTGAATGTGTATGACAGACTCCGGCTCTGCACATGTACGGCAGGATTATTGGCCCTGCATGTGTATGACAGGTTGTGAGCCCTGCACATGTACGGCAGGCTATTGGCCCTGCATGCGTACGGCAGGTTGTGAGCCCTGCGCATGTACGGCAGGCTATTGGCCCTGCATGCGTACGGCAGGTTGTGGGCCCTGTGCATATACGGCAGGCTATTGGCCCTGCATGCGTACGGCAGGTTGTGGGCCCTGCGCATGTACGGCAAGTTAGCTGAATGTGGATTGGGTGATGGTTTTACTTATCTTGTCAGTTTACAGTTTGTTTTTTATTATAAAATTTCAGTTCTTGTTTTATAATTTAGGACTTTGATCAGATTTATTGATTTCTAAGAGTTTTTAAAGCGGATTTGAAATCGGTAATTATTTTCTTTTTCGTAAATTTTTATGAAATGCTTTAAAGCTGGGGAATCTTAAAGCGTGACAGTGAGGTGTTGAGAATTTTGAAATTAAAGGATTAGGCGAGAATCGGTTACCGTGGTTTGAGTAATAGAGGTTATTTGAGATCAAGGTTTTAAGTGAGGGTTTGATTCTAAGTTATTGGGAAAGTTAGTTGATTTCTAAGTTTGAGCTTGAGGTGTAACTTAAGGAATCTATTTGAGGATAATGGAAGATTCAGTTGAGGTTTAGAGGCTGTGAAGTTAGGAATACTTTATCTTTGGTGCTACGGTTTAATTCTGTTATTTGAGGATTTTTGAGTAATATGGGCTTTAGTAGATTTGATTGGTCTAAAGGATTTGGTGATCAGCTTGAGGATTGTGATTTCTGATCTTGTGGATTTAGTATGATTTGATTACTTTAATTGAGTTAATTTGAGGTTTCTAGTTAGATTTCACTCATACGAGCTCTAGTGAGCTTACCGGGTTTGTGTGTAAACCCGGTGCACCTGTGGTTGGGTGCAGGGTTTGGTTTTGCAGGTTGAACAGGCTGAGGAGACAGTGGAGAGAAAACGAGGTAGTGGGATTAGCCGTGTTTCAGAACTTGGTTCTACAATTTGATTTTCATGTAAAAGGTTTTACAACTGGGTTTTTATTTAAAAGGTTTTATGAAATCAAAATGGTTTCAGTAAAATTATTTTATATTCATGGCTCACATTTTCAGAAAAGGGCCCACAGTTTCAGGAACAGCTTTCAGTTCAGCAGTTGTTCACGTGCCTGAGGGTCGAGGCGTGTCACCCGATATGTTACTGAGCTGCTCAGCAAGGTCGGCATGGGGAATTGCAGTCCTTGTGCTACACCTATTGTGCCTGATACCAAGTTGCTAAAATATGAAGGAGAGTTACTTGCTGATTCTACCCCTTATCGTCAGGTGGTTGGAGCTTTACAATATCTTACGTTCACTCGGCCCGATATAGCATATGCAGTGAATTCAGTGTGTCAGTTTTTACATTCCCCTACTACGATACACTTGATGGCTGTGAAGAGAATTCTGCGATATCTCAAAGGAACTTTGACCTATGGCCTTGATTACTCCAAAGGGTTTCTTGATCTCCACGCTTTCACTGATGCTGATTGGGCTGGAGATCCCAATGATAGAAGAAGCACTACTGGGTTTGTTCTCTTCTTGGGCAGAAATTTGATTTCTTGGGGTGCACGGAAGCAGCTAACTGTTTCTCGATCCTCAACTGAGGCCGAGTATAGAGCCTTGGCTCAGACCACCTGTGAACTACATTGGGTTAGGCAGCTTTCTGTGTGATATGCATCTGTATCTTACTAGACCTCCTGTGCTCTGGTGTGATAACATATCTGCTATCGCCTTAGCTCATAATCCAGTATTCCATGGCCGTACCAAGCACATTGAAGTTGATGTTCATTTTGTGCGTGAACGAGTTCAACGTAAAGATTTGATTGTGCAACACATCTCTAGCTCTCACCAAGTTGCAGACATCTTCATCAAAGGGCTACATTCTCCTCAATTCATCTATCTTAGAAACAATCTCATGTTGCTATTCTGCAACTATGAGATTGAGGGAGGGTGTTAGCTAGATGAGTTTGTTAAAGCTTGTTATGACAGGTGTATGACAGCTGTACGCACTAATTATATTATGAGGGTCTGTTAGAGTCATATAGTCGGTAGTATTAATATAAAAAGGAAAAGCCATGTAATTAAGAATCAGTTTTGATAAATAGAAAGTCATTGGAAATCGTTCTTGAGCCATTCTCTCTCTCTGTTTCTGCTGTAACTTCTCGAAGCTTTCTTTCTTTCATCAATGGCAATTAATCTGTCTTTCATATGCTATACTATGGCTTCGATTAGTTTCTCTTCTCATCGCGTTTGTTTTGGTTCATTACATATAGTTTAGGCTAGGTAGCACGGATAGTTGACCAGTTGGGGAAATGCAGTATCTTATAATCCTAATATTTGTTCGCTTTAACTTATTTCGTTATAAAGTAGAGGTCTAGTGAATAGTTGGCTGAAATTTAAAGTCACTAGTCAGTGGAGAAACAAAGTAGTGGTCCTCAAATATGTTGTGTTTTAAATGTTCTTTAAATTATGTTTTTAAATATTTATATTTTTAATGATTTATATATATAAATTATATTAATGACGTATCATTGCAGTGTTCGTTAAATATTTATATTTTTAATGATATATATATATATAAAAATTATATTAATGACGTATCATTGCAGTGTTCGTATCCTAGTTTGTAGAAATATTCCCTATCCGCATATCACAACGTGTCGTATCCCCATATCTGTGTCCATATAGGTGCTTTTCACATTTTAGGCTTTTAAGTCAAGTTGACTTTGATATTTTGGTAGATCTATGCAGACAGTTTTCTAAGATTCAAAATTTAGTTAAACATAAGAGAGATGAATAAATGTTGTCTGATAGGATCCCTCATGAGTAAGTTACAAGCTCTAGTGTGTTTTTCTTTTTAATTCAAGTTGACTTTGATATTTTGGTAGATCTATGCAGACAGTTTTCTAAGATTCAAAATTTAGTTAAACATAAGAGAGATGAATAAATGTTGTCTGATAGGAACCCTCATGAGTAAGTTACAAGCTCTAGTGTGTTTTTCTTATGTATTCACAGCATAGAGATGTATGCTTTATGTCTCATTTTTCAGACCAAATCAAGTTCTTGCTTGACCAACAAGAGAGGTTACATGAAAGGCAATCGGAACTCAAGGCTCTACTGGAAGCATCTAAAGGATCAGGATACCCTGTTAATGGTGCTTCAACTGACGTGGAAGACTGGTCTGGGCCATTTGAGTGGGATTCGCAAGCTGATGATGTTCGGTTCAATATATTTGGCATATCCACATATCGTGCAAATCAGCGAGAGGTGGCTTCCATATTTGAATTTGAATTTTCAATTTTTGGCATTATATTATTGGCTTTTTGGTAAAATTGTGAAATTAAAACGGAGCTTATTTTGGATATCACATTCTTATTTGGAGGCAGATGTTGTATAAATTCATGATTTAAGTCAGGTAAGGGGGGAGTTAGTGCACGAGTGAGAGTGATAGTACCAAAGTTCAAAGTTTACTTCAAGCTGGAGTGCCTGTACTTGTACAAGTGGTCAATAAGCATCAGTTCTGTCTATAATTTGATGTTCAAAGTACATCATGCTTGAGTTTTGATGAAAGCAATTGCACATTAGTGTGTGCATTTTACATATACTTAGAATGCTATATCTACATGTAAGTGTTGACCACAAAAATAAATAACTATTTGTCTGTTTCAAATATCAAGAATATGTACCTTATCCTTCAATTAATATGTTAAAGATGGAAGAATAGTGGGAGCTTTCCTTTGTGAATATGTCCCAGTCATTGGGGAGGTGGTGGTGGGATGGGATGAAGTGAGAGTAATAGTTTAGACTGCTTTCCAGCTTTAGTTTATCTCCCAGTATTTTTTAGATTGCTCCTTTGTCTATTTTTGGATTTACTGATTGTGGCCTATTGGTGTCAGATTATCAATGCTGTCATGAGTGGAAGAGATGTTCTAGTTATTATGGCAGCTGGGGGTGGCAAGAGCCTCTGTTACCAGCTTCCAGCAATTCTTCATGATGGTGTTGCTCTTGTTGTCAGTCCTTTGCTTCTTTAATCCAGGACCAGGTTCTCTTAAAATCTATTCTTCATTTTACAAAAACTGTCTCTTTAAGATTTTAATCTGGTTATCTGACAACCATTGCTTAAGGAGGAGGAGAAGTTCATATACAAGGCCCTTGAAAAGGGGGAAGGAGATCTGAAAATATTGTATGTGACACCAGAAAAGATATCAAAGAGTAAGAGGTTTATGTCGAAGCTGGAAAAGTGCCATCATGCTGGTCGTGTCTCTCTAATTTCTATTGATGTGAGTATTTCACCTTCAACGTCTCATGTCTTGATGTCAAATTATGCATATTGGTTTCATCATCCTTTTAGGTTGCATCACACAATCCTAGAGACAATCATATGCTTGCTTGTATAGAGTTATAGTAGGCTGGCACCTTAATGCAATTCATGACTCCAGCCGTACATTGAACCTAAGCATACATTGAACTAACATTAATTACTAAAGAACCATGTCTTTATCCAATACATGAATCCTAGACGCCACTCTTACTTTGGACCAATTATTTATTATACGAAACTATGTATTTACCCAATACATGAATCCTAGACCATGTATGTTTCTTCTTAAAAAAGTAATTCAAGCATTAATAATGCATGTGGGAGAATTTTGTCATTGAATAAAGAATAAAAAAGTCAGTAATGCATGTCATTAAATTAAAGAGTCAAATGTCAAGGTGTTTTTGTAGAATAAGTTTTAATTATAATCTAGAAAATCTAAGAGTCATTAATCGTATTCTAGAAACTTTAAAAGGGTAGTGGAAGGCTGGTAGATTCTGTTCAGTGAAAGGCAAAAATTTAGTAAAGGGTTTCCCCTTTATTGGCCACTTCTCCCTACCTTTTGACTGCTTATTTGTCGTATTTAACTTGTGTATATTTTCAAGGTGTTAATTGTAACGTATGTTTCTTTTCTTTTCTTAAAAACATCTACAATTGTGTTGTCCAAATCATTCAGGATATCATTCCTTTAAAATGGGTAGTTTTAATAAAATTGTTTACGGGAGTTCCATAGCTGAAAAGTTATTTGACAGGAGGCACATTGCTGCAGCCAGTGGGGTCATGATTTTAGACCAGATTACAAAAATCTTGGTATCCTCAAGACTCAGTTTCCCAATGTTGCTGTGATTGCTTTGACTGTATGTCCTTTATCTATCTTTAATTCTTATATTTTTCAAGGGGAGGCACTATCACACTTCCAGAAAAGCTTCTAGCACTCCTGTTATTTCCATAACTTGAAGACACAAAAAGGCCCCAGTTTACAAACATGTTTCCCACAAACTTAGCATTAAGTGCCATATTTTTCTTGTAAAGGTGCTACATTGAAAGGTGTGAGTACTGATGATTCAGACTAACTACTCTGAGTATGAAGTGATTTAGTGAGTGTATGATTCGAGATGTATTCCTTCTTCAAAAGAATATGATTAAGTCGGAAATGCATGTCTTATTTAGTGAGTGTATGATTCGAGATGTATTCCTTCCTCAAAAGAATATGATTAAGTCGGAAATGCATGTCTTTTAAATTTATTATTATTGTTTTTACCATTTGACCTTCTTTGGAATTTTGTCTATGTGTAAATGTTTTTAATGTAGATAGATGTGCAAGGTAGGTGATGCTGTGACAGACCCGAGTTTTGGAGCGTCATAGAGCAAGGCAAGTATGAGACCCATAATTTTTACAAAATTTTGATTTGAGGTTAATTTCAGGAATTTTTAGAATTTTTCATTTTTGTTTTAAAATTTGTTTGACCCTATAGTTAATTAGTATTAGTCATCCCGAGCACGTAGCATTTTTTGTGGTATTTTTATGAGTGCTGAGCTATTTTTAGTTTACCTTTAGTTTCTGTTTTAGTTAGGTTGAAAGGAGGATTAGAAAGTTTTAAAAAATAAAAAAAACCATAAGAAAAAGGAAAGTATTTTCGGAGGTGCTTTATGTTTAAAATCAAGTTTTGAGTTTTAGGTTGTTTTGGGCATGGGAAATTGATTTAGGACACTTTAAACTAGTTTTGGACGCCTACGGAACCGGTTTGGGGTGTTAGATTTGAAGGGGATTGAAGTTGGTGAAAATCAAGAAATGTGGAAATTTTTTCAGAAAATTTTCAGTTTCGGGTACCCTAATTTGTGATCAATTATCTGGAGTTTTAACTATCTAATTTACATGATCTTTATATGGTTATAAAGAAGAGATGCAAAACTTTCCAACGAGTATAAGATTACAGAATTTGGGGGTGATTTGATAGGCCAATTGAAGGGCCAAATTCGAGAAAAAAAAAAACTGAAAGTTGCAGAAAAATAGGAAGTATTTGGAAAACTTTTATGATTGAAATTTGACTTTATTAAATTTGATGAATAATTCTATTTGCGGTGACATTATGATATTTTTTTGTCATTCTATATGATATACTTGAAATTTTTTTAATTCAATTTTGCTCTATATATTTATTTATTTATATTTATTGCATTTGAGCATGATGGAACATAAACATGGAAGTTGTTGTTGGAACAGATTGGGAGGGAAAGAAGGTATGAAATTATTGGAACTTTTTTTGTATAGTTGAGTCCAAATCTCAGTAGGTACTAGATCTCAGGTCAGCCCATTACGCAAGGTTTTTATTGGGTAATTCTTGATTGACGACAAGGAGAAGGACAAGATGACTAACAAAAATGAAATTTAGGTGAATGGTATTTTTGACAGGACCCTCCCCGAATTTCACCTGGAACTCGGAGTGATCCCGCGGGCATCCAATATCAAAGAAAATCCTACCGAAATTTCGGCAAAACTTCCCCTGAAATTGGACGAACCCTTTTATCCACGATGACCTGTAAAACACTTCTAAGTATCACAGCTCCTCTACCACAATCCAAAGGGTCTCCGACCCAAATTTCAAAACCAATTACTTAAGTCTTCAATAGGTTACCAGAGCCGCGCTACAAAATATATTCAGAAGATAAAATTTACAAGAATCATTGGTTCCTACAATTTCAAAGGTTCGCTAAACTGCCTCGACGTCTTTGGCTCGACCGTTCCACCGCTACAACCTGGGGGAAAATTTAAAATAACAACAAAGGATAAAATCTAGTAAGACAACTCAGTGAGTGGACGAAGATAAGAATTATTTAATCAAAATTATAAAAATCCGTTATTACAGCAAACTAAAGAAATAGCTTGGCACCAAGACCTCACGTTTCTTTTTGAAATCCCCCCAGTTTTAAATAACTTTCGTAAAATCCATTGAAAACTCTATGAGTAAATCTGTACTTTAAAATTCACTTTGAGATTTTCTGGAAAATCAATAAAACTAGATAAGTTGCTAAATATCACTTTGGAACTGATATCATAATAGAAATTCGTACCCAACAGTTACCCACCGAACCTGCCGCACATGCGTAGGGCCTACGACCTGCCATACGCATGCAGGGCCAATAATCTTGCTGTACATACGCAGGGCCTACTACCTGCCGTACGCATGCAGGGCCAATATCCTGTCGTACATGTGCAGAGCTAGGGTCTGTATTGCTGCTTCGATAAACGAGTCGATCCCAGCAAAATATTGTGCACTGATACGATTCAGGTTCTGTATCCACTCCCGATCCATAATGTCTGTTTCAGAGTAAACGATCGTTGATCTCCTTATGCCTCCGATAAGGGTCCTATCCCATTCAAGAGTGCACAATGTGTGTCGATGGTTTGCAACTCTTACGACATGTTTCGATTGAGATAATTTCAGTACAATCTCCCTGCAGTTCTCCAAGTGCACGACGTAGATATTGAGAACTCATATCTAGTATGCACTCGAAGAACATTAGGAGATGCTACCAAATATCCCAAGATCGAAACACGTCACTCGAGCCACAAACCATACCACCCACAATGTGCACTCCCAAACTGTCCAAAAATGGGACAATTTAAGAGTCTATTGGCGCGCCGAGCACCGTTGCTCACAAGCGCTACCAATAAACTCTCAAACGGGTCAAAAATGGGACAATTCAAGAGTCTATTGGCGCACTGAGCACCATTGCTCACAAGCGCTACCAATAAACTCTCAAACGGGAACTAAGGTTTATAAATTAATGACAGTACAAGGTACAAAGTTATCTATTGATAACTTCGCACAAGCAGTTCAATATAAATATAAAAGACAACAAATAAATTAAAATATAAATTTAACAATGTATCTTAACTAATATGCATTTAATAATTAACCTACATCTTACAATTATTTATAATATACTAACAAACAAACTAAAAACATACAAATTAATAACTAACTAATTATATACAAACTAACTAATAAATTCACAATAATATTTCAAAATGAAAAAATTTACCTTAAAAATATAGAATCCTCCAAATCAACCTTTCACAATTCCAAGTTCCTGAAAATACAAATTACCAAAATAAAATAAATTAATCAAATACCCAAACTTTAACAATAAAACCCAATTAAAACAAAAACATAAAAATCCAAATAACAATACAAAATTCCTAAATAAACAAAAAAAATCAGAATATCAGAAAAATAAGAAAAATAAAAACAGAAAATCACAACCAAAAAAAAAAAAACCCACCGAGGCAGATCGGGAGATCCGGTGGGGGGGAGGGGTTTCACGAGCTGGGGTGGGGCTGGGTTTCGCAAATGGGGTGCGGGTGGGGCTGGGTTTCCTACCTGGGAGGGGGAGGGGCTGGATTTGGTGGAGAGAGGGAGAGAGGCGCGGTGGAGAGAGGGGAGGGGCGCGGCGGAGAGAGAGGGGTGCCGGAGAGAGAGAGAGAGAAAGATTTGCAAAGGGTGGCACTGGAGGGAGAGGAAGGCAGATTCACGAGGAAGAAGAAAGAAGAAGGCGTGGGTGATTTTAATTGTTAAACTTTGGGTGACAAACCCATTTCATCGACCAAAGTCATAAGCCGTCGCCCATAATTCAATTATTCCATTTTGGGCGACGAAATATTAGTTGTCGCCGAAAATTTCGTCGCCCCAAATAATTTGGACGACGGAACAGTTTTTGCCGTCGCCCAAAATGCAGTTCCTCGTTTTGATTAGGGCGACAACATTAATTCGTCGCCCAAAATATCTAGGGCGACGATTATTTTTTTTCCGTCGCCCAAGTTCGTTTGAGCGGCCAAAAAATTCGCCGCCCAAAATCAAAATTGTTCGTTGCCCAAATATTCTCCAGCGACGAAAAGTGGCTCGTCACCCAAACTCTTTCTTCTTGTAGTGTATACTATTGATCTTGTATCGTATACGACTTTCACCAAATAAAAAAGACTATTTTGGATGGATACCTTCAATTCTTTGCAGCTTTCCCCCATTATGCTTCCAAAACGGTAGCATTGACTATATTGTGACCATAATCCATCTAGCCTTGCATATATGGTATTTCACCGCAGTGATTATATTGTGTACTATATTTGAAATAAAGGTGGATCAATTGACATGATTAAACTGGTTTTATTCTATGTTTCAATTTGAAAATACCAAAAAACAAAACAATTAGCTATCAATTCAATGGTATTTCTCTCCACCATATGAAATTTAAAGAGGCCTTATATCTATAGAAATTTCAAATTCCTTATATCAGTAAGTAGAAACCAAAAATCAATGTGACTGAGTTCATGCATATTTACCAATGAGCGATGCTACGCCTGGGAGCAGTAGTCTAACTAGGTATTGGTTGTTGAAACTTGTCCATTCCACCAATATTTACCCTAAAGTTAATTAATATATGAAGCACAAATTAAATTATAAATTAGAAATGAGAACGCGAGTGTGAGTGACAAATAGAGAGAGACAGAGAGAGATGTAAAAGTTAGAAGGTGGACCGGTATTGGATTAAGTATGTGCCGAAAAAAATTAAGTGGACTAGTTGGGAAGTCCAATTAAGAAGATGGATCTAAGAGGGCATGAAAGTCTAAATCTGGACTATATAATCATTTTCTTTTAAATTTTTTTGGTCAAAATAAAAGTTAAAATAATAGGCCGGTGCCAACAAAGTACGCAAGTAATCGCATTGATGAAAAGCTAACAAGATTTATTGTAGGTGGATGAACTAAGGAGCTGACATGTTAATTGTTCTAGAGAATTTGCTCGCCACCTTAATTTTGCTTACCACTTTATTAAGTTTATGCCATGTGTCATGTCTTAACTATAATAAACTATGGTTAACAATTCTAATTAATGTACCAAAAATTTTTATTGGTAAGAGATAAAAATAATTTAAAACCAAAAAAGAAAAGAAATAACCCATCAACCCAACAGCCCCAATCGCAAGAACCCATTTCCTCCCCTTCTTATCTTTTCGGCAACCTCTCCTACGACGCCTCTTTCTACTCCGGCCAGTCACTATAGGGGATTTTTGTGTAAGGACTCCATGAAAGAAGTTTCTCTACAATACGCACTATGAAGGTGATAATGGGGTTAGGTTTGGGTTTAATCCCCCCAAAATCGGATTGTCAAGCATCCCTTCAGCGACATATGAGATCTTGTATTTTTTCAAGTTTTATTTTGAAAAGTACTTTAAAAGATTTTGGGAACTTATTCGAGAAATAAAATGTTTTGGGTTAATTTTCTAATCTTTGTTTTAAATTAATTTGACCATAGGTTGACTTTTTTATTTATTGGGCTTTTGTGATTCTTTATGGGTTTGTTGGAAAGGTCATAACCTTACAAGCACATAAACGAAAACAGAATGCGATTTAGAGCTATGGTTGGAAAGTTACGAGCTTTCGAAATGAGGGGCAAACTTATATTTTGTGCAACAAAAAAAGACCAGATTAAAAACAAAACTGATTTCTCTATTCTCTCTCTCCCTCACCCAATCTCTCTTCTCTCTCGGTCTCTGTCAGTTGTGCTCATAGACTAGCCAAGTCCGACCATGTCTAGATGACCCAAGTCCACCAGCCCAACTCAGCCTTCCTCCACGCCAACCCGACCTGAAATAGCCTTGAACCCATCACTAAGTCATGATCCAATCAAACCTTGTCAATGATCTTGTGTTTTCGGCGACGACACAAACTCCCACCTACTGGGTCATCTTCCTCTCGACCTCCTATGTAACAAATCATCCCAATTTCACTGGAAATTTGAAACTTTTATTGATTTTAGACTTAAGGAACCTAAAGAAAATTTAGTTTGCTGGACACAAGAATTTTTTCAAAAATTAATTTGGAGACAATCATAACTTTGGAGTTGATAGAGAAATTATTTGAGGTTAAAATGATATTTTGGTGATTATATTTAACTTTTTAAGGATATATTCGACTTATGGAAAAATTTTAGAAACCCAAGTTTGAAATTGAGGTGGTAGAGAAATGGTACAAAGCGAGAGAAGTCCATATGAATTTTTTGGAATAATTTTGGATCCAGATTCTTGGTTTGTCAATTATCTAAGAATATGGACGATTATGCCCTTAATGTGAAAAGTTTGGATTTAATAGGAAATATTGAAATGTATCTTTATAACTTATGATTTCGGTATGTGCTTGGGCCTGATTTTGCAAATGGGCTTGGGTAAAGGAATTGAAAGATTAATGAGTTTTGGGCCACTAAATTAAAGACTCAGGCAAGGACCAAGCCTATATTTACGTCAGATATGGCATTAAAGGCTATCCAGAACGAGGCCCAACGAAATGAGAAGACATGACTAATTTGGGATTCAGGCTTGTTTTGGTATGTGAAAAGGTATGACTTTTAAAATCCCATAGACTGCAGCTGAGATGAGAGGAAGTGATCGTTGGGAAATTATGCCATTTTTGAATGAAGAGTTGTGACTCTTGCATGATCAAGGCATCATTCCTAGGAATTTTTCACTATAAATACACGACCACAAGGACAAAGAGAGGACCTTCAACCACCACCAAAAAATCAAGAGCATCAAGTCTCTTGATAATTCTCGAAATTCATAGGTTTTTATTATGATTTTGTCTGGTGTTTTCAATTTTTAGGTTCATTCTTGAGAAAATCATATGGTTTCTCTCAAGAATTTGGATTTTGAAATATGTTGTTCTTCGGCTACTTTTGATTTTTGTTGCAAGTTTAAAGCTTGATTTACTTATCCCCAGTTTAAGTTTAATTTCTTGTGTTTATTTCTTGCATAAGTAGATTTAATTGCTTCCATTTCATTGCTTTGTAGGATGCCGACCCCAATTTCCACCCTGAAACTCGAAGTGGTCCTGCGGGAATCCAATATCAAGGAAAATCCTACCGAAAATTCGGCAGAACCTCCCTTGAGATTGGACTAACCCTTTCCAAAAAGACTTGCAAAAGCACTTCTAAGTACCACAGCTCCTCTACCACAACCAAAGGGTCTCCACCCAAATTTCAATACCAATTAGTTAAGTATTCCCTAGAATAACAGAGCGGTGCTACAAAATTTACTAAAGAATATAAAATATAAAGAGAACTAGTTTCTACAATTTCACAACTTCGCAAGAGTGCCTCGACGTCTTTGGCTCGACCATTCCACCGCTACAACCTGGGGGGAAAATTAAAACAACAAACAAAGATAAAACTAGTGAGATAAACTTAGTTAGTGGACGTAAACCAAAATAAGCATTAATAATCCTTTACTTTCAAGTTTCCTTAAGACCTCACAAACCCTCTTTAAAATCCCCTAGTTTTAAAACATTTCGTAAAAATCCACTAGTGACTATAAGTAAATCAATACCTTAAAATCCACTTTGAGATTTTTTGGGAAAAATAAATAAAACTAATCCAGCTGACAAACATCAAATCAGAACTGAAAGTTTATACCCATTGAAACATTCTTGTGAAACTGATATAATAATAAAAACGCTCACCCAAACAGTTACCCACCGAACCTGCCGTACATGTGCAGGGCCCACGACCTGCCGTACGCATGCAGGGCCAATATACCTGCCATACGTGCACGCAGGGCCACCCCCAAAGAGCTAGGCATCCCGACACACGGCCCAAAGCCTATGTGTGTGCCGTGATGGGTCCCAATGACCTATGCAATCTAATAATCTGAAGGGTACTGCAAAGGGTGGTTTGAAAACCATTTCCCATAAATCTCTTTCACCCATAAAAACATATAACCTTTCCAATACTGTGAAATCATTAAACCAACAACTATAAAATCTTTTTTTAATAACAAAACCTTTAATATTTCAAGATACGAGTAACCCACGTACGTTTACTTGAGAAATCAAAACGTTTCCAAGATCTAACGACTCGAATAAATCATCATGAAAAATAATTCCCGAGCACATCAAATCTATTTTCATGCATTAATCCTCAAACCATGCTCAAGAACCAAATAATATTTCTCAATTAATAAAACTCAATTAAAACTCAACATATAAATATGAATTAAATCATGAAATTTATAAACAAGTGTCCACTCACAGAGATAGCCTAGCTTTGGTCTCCGGCTGGATCGTCTCTGGACTCGGGAGTGTCGCCTAACACGAGAATGACAAGGCGTTAGAATACTATTCACTTTAAGGTCGTAAAAACACAAATGCACGTTCTAGGCATCACGCTCCACTAATCTATATTTAAATATAGCCCAACTCATTTTCTGTCGCGACTCAAAACCCGATGCCACTAGCTTATTTTTATCTGGTAAATTTTCCCAATTAACCTCCATTCTACCTAACTTGACCGAGGGTCGTCCGAGTGTCGTTTCGACAACACATAAGTGCCCAATTTCACCCTAAACTCACCATTTCTCCAATTTTCTTCAAATTAACTATTCTAAGCCTCAATAATCGTTCCTAAAGGTGAAAATCATTTCCAATTGCCATTAAATCACCAGAAACACCTTAGATTTTTAGAAATCCCGAAATGGGCATAAGCACCAACAATCAACTTCCAATTTCCTCGAAATTTCCCAAATTTCTCGTTCCAATCTTCGATTAAAGGTTCCTAATTACGGAAATTGCCCAAAACACCTCACAATTTGTATTTATTTTAAAAACCCAAGCTAAACCCGAAAATAGCTTCAAACCCCCAAATTCAATCTTCCACAATTACTCAAAATTGAACCACCCAATTAGAGGGGAATGAAAGCCCATGGAAGGAGGAAGAAAACTCACCAAGAACCTGGGCCAATTGTGGCTGGAAACAGCTGGAAACGGTGGGGGAAGCTCGCGGCAAGGCTGAGCTTTCCGAGCTTCTCGCTGCGCGTGGGAGCGACGGCAGGCGAGGGGGAGGACTGGGGTGGCTGGCTAGCGACTGGGAAAGCAGCTGGTGGGGTTGGGTCAATCGGAAAATGGCCAAAGGTGGCTGGATGGTCGCGTGGGTCGCGCGCAGGGAAGGAAGAGAAATTGGGAGAGAGAAGAGAGAGGGCTGGGGGTGACGGAAGGAGAGGCTAGGGTCGCTGGCCGGCGGCTGGGGGCGTCGCCGGCGGGTTTGGGTGGCCTGAAAAGGGGCTGGACATCACGCAGGGGAGAGAGGAAGAAGATGTCGGGCTGGGCTGGGGGGAAAAGGGCTGTCTGCGCGCAGAGAGGGGAGAGGGGAGAGGAGAGAGAAATAAAAAGGGGGAAATTTCCAGAATTTTCTGAAAATTTAAACTCACTTCAACGTAATTACAAGTTTACCCCTATTTTCACACGTCCGTATTTCTCAAACCGTAGCTCCAAATGATGCATGCTACGTGTCTACGGACTCGTGGAGTCGAGCTTACGCAACCAAGTCAAAGTCAAATCTAAAATCCGAGCAATTTAAAAAGTCAACTTTTGAGTCCCTTAACACATTCCTAACTTTTGAACCGTCACTCTAAACGACCCATGCCGCATGTCAACGAACTCGTGAGCTCAACACCTTCCTAACGGACCCAAGGTCAAAGCTAAAATCCCACTCAAAACAAAAGTTAACTGTGGGCCCTATTAACATTCACTTAGGAAGGTACGAGTCGTTACAGGACCCAAGTTGGCCATTATGAGGCAATTGTCAAAGAGGAAACCCAAAAGAAGACGGCGTCTAAATGAACCTACTACAAAAGCTAGACGATAGGAATGGCTGAGTGAGAGAAATCGAACAAAGCCGAAGCTTTAGTGGCCAATGTAGCCATTGAGTCTCCTTTGGTTCGCAAAACCTTAAGAGAACAAACCACTTAAACCAAAACCATAGCTAAACCTAAGGGTTCAAGAGGTAGCACACACGCACTTATTCCTTCAATATTGCAAAGGCCTAGATGATCTTTGATAATCTTTTGGTCGAGGGGAAAATAAGTTACCGGCCAGCCATAATTTACCATGGTCAGCTGAAATTAAGAACAAAGCATATTGTAAGTATTATAATTTGTGGAGTCATTCAACTAATGATTGTTTTGTTTTTCGTGATTTGGTGCATAAATTCATTGACGAAAAGCAATTAACATTCCCGAAGACCGCCATGAAGATTGATAGTTCCCCACTCGAAATCACATGATCGAAGCAAAGGAGGAGGACCATGTCCACCCTCAGTAATCCCAGTTGTTTTTTACAGCCAATGACAGGCTAAAGTGAATCCACCTAAGGTTAAGGAGGACAAGGCCAAGCTTGTTAAGGTTCTGGCCATGCTCACAATCCGGGATTTAGCAGAGGGATAAAAAATCTGCAAAGGGAAAGCAGTGGCCACGGTTGAACCAAAACCAGAGCTGAATGATGTTGACTACAGCCCACACAGTCCCAAAACCAAGAAAGAAGATGACATTCCGACCGACCTGTATGATCAGATAGGAGAAATAAATCGGACTAGACAGCAAGAGAAGCCTTCAGTTAAAAGACGGTTATCATTCCCAAGGCTGTTCTATGATAAAGAGTATGTGGCCCAGAACCAAGCTGCCTGTGGTCAGGCAGGCCAAGCAGTGAGGACTTTCAAGCCACTCATTCTTACTGGCAACCTTTGGTACGGTCGAGATCCTAGAAGTCATGCAATCCAACCTTTAGCCAAGTCCTAGAAGCGCCAAATACAAAGGCAGAAGGCAGAGGCGAGGAAGATGGAAGTAGAGGAGGCAAGAGAGTTACCTCATGAAAAATTTGAGATTGTACCAAGATGTGTGAATTCAATGGTATTTCGGCTAGCTCCACAATGAAGTGGGGTGTTGGCCGAACTCGAGATACATGCCATAGGTATTGAGCTTATGGAAGTCAATGTACAAGTCAAGACCAAAGGGATACTCATGGTGCAGGTACGACCTAACCCGTTGACCCAAGTTAAGGCCAAGAAGGGTACCTCAACTAGTGGATGGCCAGGGTTATTTCACCCAAGGCTAAGAGAAAGGTGTAGCCCAAAAAGGAGAAGCTCATCATGGACAAAGAACATGATCCACCTTTTTCTGACATTAGCTTGAGGTTCATGAAAAACTTTCATAAGGAACATTTGCCCATTAACCTATACAAAATTTGATTGGCCGATAGGGCTATGTTGGAAAAGTTAAGGACTAGAGAATTGAAGAAATCTTATCTTGCAAATGCTACCAAGTTTGAATTTAATGTCCTAAAGGCAAAATATTTGGGTTACTGAAAGGCCCAAGCAGCCAGAGAAGAGTTTAGGGAATTCTAAGGCATGTCATGAGAAGAGCTCATAATGTCGACAATTGATCTTCTGCACTTAAGGGAATATTTCTACATCACTCCTACTTACTACCTATTCCCTCCAACCGAGCTTGATAAACAAAAGGTGTGGGCCTTGGAAGTACATTTAAATTTCTTCCAAGGCTGAAGCCTATTGGGAAGAGGAGATGGCCAAGATAAAAGATGATCGATACCCAACTCCTTAACTATAGGAATGATGAGGTGGCAGAGGACGATCTATTGAATAATCTAAGTGAAAATTGGCCTCTAGACGACAATCAGAACCCGCTGACCTTCAAAAATGAGGTAGCAGTATAGCAGTCTTCCCATGGAGGATGTGGCCGAAGCCATCAAAACTGATGAATAGACCAAGGTACCACAAGATACTGAAGTTAACATGATGTGAATCTTACCAGCCAAATTCTCGACCGAGAGCTATGAAGCCGAAGAAGCATTTCCTCCAATATTCCATTTTGGAGATGAGAAAGAAACCATACTTGAGTCATGCTTCCTGAAGCCAACCAAGGTAATGACTGCTCATTTAAACCCTTTGTACATCATGGCCCATGTTGATGGTTTTCTTGTTAACAGATGGAGGGCCCGCGGTCAACATCCTACCATTTGCCACCATGAAGAAGCTTGGTAGGGATAATAGTGAACTGCAGCCAACTTAGGTAGTCTTGACCGATTACTTGGGGGGCAAGTCAAAGTCCAAAGGTATCCTTACCTTGGAAATCGAAGTCGGTAGTCAAAAGAATATGGCCGGATTCTTCATTTATGATACCTCAGTGAACTATAATATGCTCCTTGGCCTACATTGGATCCACCAGAATTATTGCCTTCTTTCCATTATGCATCAATGCCTTGTTATATAACATGGGGACCAAATCGAGACGGTCCAGGTAGAAGATTGACAAGTCATGGTAAGAAATACTGCCATTGGAGTGAAACTTTACCAGGATGATTATGAAGATCTAGGGTTCAGAAGGTTAGGAGAAAATCTACAAATGATTGTCATCTCAGCCGACCGAATGCTAACCTTAGTGGCAATAGAAGAGGAATGACGACCCTCAATCATGGGCCTGGAGCAGTTCTTTGACGAACTATCCAATGGATAGTGATCAATTTAGAAAAAGAAGGCGGCCGCAGTCTCATTTTTAATTCAAAAGCCGCAGTCTCATTTTTAATTCAAAGATTGTTGGCCTACCAAAGCGAGAAGGCTTTGCATAAAAGCTCGGTCGTGGATTTTATGGAGTTCCTTTCAGAAGGCAAACCAACTGAGGAACTTAAAATTGAGCATCTTCGGCCTGCACCGACCAAACTAGAAGATAATAAAGCAGAGGTTCAGGATCCCCTCGAAGAGATCAACCTAGGAACGGCTGAAAGCGCGCAACCAGTTTTCATTAGCAAGTTAATTGCACCAACCATACAGAAGGAGTTAGAAGAGCTGCTCCGAGAGTTCAAGGATTGCTTTGCATGGACTTTGCCTGGTTTAGACCGAACACTAGTAGAACATTGTAAAACTCATAGACAACCACCTCAGAGGTTTTCTACCGAGGTGCAGTTAAGAATAAAAGATGAAATTGTGCGCCTTTCAAAGGCCAAATTCATAAGGACGGCCCGTTATGAAGAATGGCTGTCCAATATTGTACCCTTATTAAAAAAATGGAAAACTTAGGGTTTGCATTGATTTTTGTAATTTAAATTTAGCAACTCCTAAAGATGAGTATCCAATGCCGGTGGCCGACCTCCTAGTTGATGGAGCGGCCAAACATGAATTCTTATCTTTCATGGACGGTCATGCTAGGTATAACCATATTTTCATTGCCGAAGAAGACACCCATAAAATTGCCTTTTGGTGCCTTGGGGCATTTGGCTCGTATGAATGGGTGGTCATGCCCTTCGGCCTAAAGAATGCTGGTGCAACATATCAATAGGCAGTGAACTTGATTTTCCATAAATTGGTAAAAACGTGGAGGTCTATGTGGATGATGTAGTAAAATCAAAGAAAAGGGAAACACATCTGGTTGACTTAATGGCAACCTTCGAAAGGATGAGATTTTATAATTTGAAGATAAATCCTTTGAAGTGTGCTTTTGGGGTCTTGGCCAGAAACATTTTCAGGTTTCTACTACATCAGCGAAGGATTGAGATAGATAAGAACAAAGCCAAAGATATAATCGAAGCCCCACCTCCACAGACTAAGAAGGAATTGCAATGTTTACTCGGCGGGTAAATTTTTTAAGAATATTTATATCCAACTCAGCCGGAAAGGTACAATCTTTTTCCACTTTATTGAGATTAAAAAGGGAAGAAGATTTCATAACACCAAGAGGCCTTTGAATTAATAAAGCATTACTTGGTGACACCCCCAGTCTTGACTTCACCAAAAAGAGGAAGGCCATTGAAATTATATATTTCAATGGCCCAGAAGTCCATTGGGAGTTTTCTAGCCCAAGACAATGAGTTCGAGAAAGAGCAGGCC
The DNA here is from genome assembly GCA_003254885.1 of Purshia tridentata. Classification (NCBI taxonomy): domain Eukaryota; kingdom Viridiplantae; phylum Streptophyta; class Magnoliopsida; order Rosales; family Rosaceae; genus Purshia; species Purshia tridentata. Next base: position 8,674 of record QANT01006945.1, on the reverse strand, counting down.
ATGAATTATCTTAGTCGAATTCTGATCGAGCTAGAAGAAAGGTACATGACCATTGAGAAATTGTGCTTAACTTTATATTGCATGGCGGCCACTTTAATACACTACATGTTGCCATAGGTAGTTCAAATTATATCCAAGACCGATTTAATCAAATACATGCTTACTCAGGCTATCATATATGGCCGAATAGGAAAATGGACTACGGCATTATCAGAATTTACTTTTAGTATGTCCCTTAGAATTCCGTAAAAGGTCAAGCCTTAGCTATTTTCTTGGCCCATCACCCTTCTACTCTCATTGAGGATGTCAAAGAGGTAGAAATTGAGATATTGTATGCTCAGACCATGCATAACAATTTCTAGACCATGAACTTCGATGGGTCAAGGACCTAGGAATCGGTCAGAGTTAGCATAGTAATTGAAACTCCTGAGAAACAGAAGTTTCAGTTTGCCTTTGGTCGAGTACGAGGCTTTGATCATTGGCCTTGAGATATTGCTCAATCTTAGGGCTAAGAGAGCATTGATAACAGGCGATTCCATGTTGGTGATAAATCAAGTGGCCGGGTGTTCAAATGTTCTAATCCTGGTTTGTTGGCTTACAAACGGCTGGCCAAGCAATATATGGATAAATTTGACCCATAACCTTTAAATATCGGCCAAGGAAAAGAAATGCCGAGGCCAATGAGATGGCCTAAGTAGCTTCTAGCGTGGGAATTAAGGAAGGAGAACCTCAACGGATCATCTAGATCGAGAGAAGGAGTCTACTAGCCATAATGGATAGAGGAATTCCTCTTGAAATCTTGGATTTAGAGGTTGTAGAAAATGATTGGAGATCCGTAATTATCAAATACCTCCGTGAACCAAGTGGTAAGTATGACCGAAAGGTTAAATATCACGCTCGAAATTATGTCATTTACTAAGATAACTTATATCGAAAAGGGTCTGATGACCTTTTACTTCATTGTTTGGGCAAAGCCGAAGCATTTCGAGCCATGAAGGAATTTTGGGGCTCACTAGTTCAGTAAGAAAACCAAATGGTTATTACAAAGGCATGGTTACTATTGGCTGACCATTCTTAAGAATTGCATAGATTATGCAAAAGGATGTGTAACATATCAACTTCACGGTCCAATCCAAAGGGTCTCGGTTGTACCTTTGAATCTAATCATTAAACCTTGGCCATTTTGGGGGTTGGGGTATGGACATGATTGGGAAGATTCATCCATCTTCCTCAAATGGGCAGGCTTATAAACTGGCCCCACTGATTATTTTACCGAATGTGTTGAGGCAAAAGCTTATAAGACCATGACTTCTATGGATGTGATTAAATTTATTAAGGAAAACATCATATAATAGTTTGAGGTCCCTAAGACAATCACATTTGACCAAGCTTTGATTTTTATGGCCAATGAAATACAAGAGTATGTTGGTGAATTTGGGATTAAGTTAACGGCTTCTTCCCCTTATTACTTACAATGTAATGGCCAAGCTGTAGCCAGCAATAAGTTTATCAAGGGAATATTGGCTAAAATGGTGCATGAGATACCAAAGGATTGGCATAATCAATTGGCTAATACACTTTGGGCTTTTAGGGCATGTAAGACGGCCACTTTGACGATCCCATTCGCTCTGACGTACAACCATGATGTAGTCATTTCGGTGGAAATGAGCGTACGGTTGTTAAGAGTTTTGGCCCAAGAAACCCTAACTCCAGATGAATATGCCTAGGCTATGTATTAAGAGTTGGAAGGTTTAGACCAAGAGAGGTTGGATGCTCTTAATAGAATGGAAATTTAGAAAAGGGCCATAGCCCAATCATATGATAAAAAGACAAAGTTTCAAAGCTTTTATGAAGGTCAGTTAGTTTGGAGGACCGTGCGGCCGATTGGAAAGAAAGACCCAAGGTTTGGGACATAGTCACTTGCTTGGGAGGGTCCATTCATTGTGCCGAAAGCGTTAGGAAAAGGTGCCTATGTGTCTAGATACCAATATGAAGAAGTGCATGGAAAGCCCATAAATGGCATTTACTTAAAGAAATTTTATCCTACAGCATGGGAAATGGAAGAGTAGTCAAAAGATGTTTCATTTCATTTCATTTAAGGATTAAAATTATACCTTGGTTAAGACAAGACTGGCCAAAAAAGGAAATCTAGGCCATTTGAGGCCGAGGCAAAATAAAATAAAATTCTAGTACAATTTTTGGCTCACAAGAGCACCAAGGTCATTCCAAGCTAAATCACCCTTGGCCATCTCCCATTGCAGGCTGAATTTCTCTTGTCGAAATTTCTTGCAGGTTGGCCAAAGATTGAAGTACTTCTTGATAGCCGCTTGCCAATTGCGGTAGGCTCTTTGTAAAGTATGTTCAAGGTCAACCTCACGATTGCAGAGTTGGGGGAGTCGAGCCTGCAGGCGTGCAACTTCATCTTGTATCCACTTTGTCTCCTCCTAAAAATGAGCAATCTCTGATTGCACTTTGCCTAGTTTGATTTCCTGGCCTTGGATGGTCGTTCAAACGGTAGAGGCGATTACTCCAAATTAGCGCTCGACCGCAGAACCTTCATTCAAGGCAACCAAAGCTTGGTTGTATGGCCCTATGAGTGCCTCAACATCAACCTGCTTAGCTCTAATCTCAACCACTTCTTCGACCGAGAAGATATCTGCTCTCAAAAGGACCTTCAGGTTAAGAACAAAACTCTCAAAGACTTCATTATCCTGGAGGAAGCTGAAGTTCATTGAGAGCATTTCCCTAACTTCTCTCAGAATGGACCAAACTTCGGTCGAAGAATCCATCTTAGAAGAAAGATCATCCATGACGTGCGACCGAAGCTCGTTCACACAAGCAGCATCCAAAAGGTATTCCTGCAAATAAAAAGAGAAGCAAGTATGAAGTAAGACAAGATTCATCAAATCAAAGACCAAATGCATAATAAAATGAAACTTACATCCTCACTATCAAAAGTCTCATGAACCTCAAAGGTCACCAACATGGTCGAGGGTTGGTTCCTCGGCAGAGATTGGCAGTGGCAGGGCAATCTTGCTACTCGAGGCTGCGGCCGTGGACTTTATAGGAGTTAACACATCCTGTCTATGAAAATCAAGATTCAAAAGTTAGAATTTATGTACTTAAGAATAAAAATAGAAGAGCTTTGCTTGAACTTATTGAATCACTTTCTTCAGCTTCAGATTGGTCGGCCTCGTGGTCCTCTTTTCTTTCTTCTTCTGCATTCTCTTCCTCTTCCTCATTCTCCCCTTCTTCATTTTCTTCTTCCTCTTCGGCCATGTCATCAGAAACATGAATAACGGCCGAAGAAGTTGAGACCAAGTTGGAAAAGGTGGGTGGTGCAGAAGAGAGAGGAAGAGCATCCTCAACCATTGAACCAAGAGACTGAGGGGTAATTATTTCGATCGAAGTAGCTCGCGTTAATGTAATAACCACGACTGGGGTGGCCGAGGTAGCTGGTGGTTTGGTAATTGGAGTGGTGGAAGCAGATATAGAAGGAGGTAGGATGGGAGAAGGTTGAGGAGTGGGGATAGTAATTGGTGAAGGAAAATTTTCTAAGCCAACAGTTGCCTTTGAACCACTTTCTCCAAAGTCACGACCTCGGTTGGGCCTACTTCCTTGGTTCTAACTGCCCTTTTCTTCTTTTTTCTTGGGCTCATAATTGTAGCCTTTCGTTTGGATGCTGTAGTTGAAGGACTAGATGGTCCGGTTGGAAAAGGACAGGGCTGGTAGGACTAGTTTTAGCTAGAAATGCAAAAAGTTAATTGATTTTAAAAAAATAAAATAAAATAAAATCATCAAAATTTCTAAGTGTACTTAGCTCATCCTTGGTTTGATTGGCCTCGGCCGCGTCCTTTGCCAAAGTTCTTGTGTGGCCAAGGTGATGTGAAGACCTCCTAGTGACTTTAGGGCAGCAATCAGAGTTGGGTCCTCGAATTGGTGACCAATAAGTGCTGCCCACTAGGTGTGCAAGGCCTCGGTCGCATCAGCCGCGATCAATCGAGTAACCAAAGCCATGGCATCCCTGCTGGTGTTGAAATTAAGGGATCCAGCATAACACGAGGCATATTGCTTGAAATGGCACCTCCAAGAACTGATGTTATTGATAGAAGTACAGTGAGGGGCCACGCATGCTTGAGTGAAGCCAAATTGGTGGGCAACAAAGCTTGGGTGCTAAACTTCAACCTTGGCCTTATAATTGCCTGTGGCCAATACCCCTTAGTGCAAGTCATAGATGACGAAGAAAGAAGTCCACAACTCCCTAAGTTTGTCATGGTGGATCTCGGGAGTAGAGAAACCCAGGGAAATGTCTAGGACTAGGAAAGAAGAAATGGACGTAAAGACACAAGGGTGGAATTGGTCTTCTTCACTGTCGACTTACTCAAAAAAGAAAAAGATATAGTCATCGACCGTGTGAGAATGGACCTCGTCCGTAGTGAGAGCATGGTCGAGGATCTGGTGGATAGGAAGCCTAGGGATTGACTGACATTAAGAAAAATACACCTGAAGCGAAAATAGGAAAAGCCAAAAAGGAATGCTAGGATTCATACTCTAGCAAGGGTTGCCTTAGGCCAAATTCAAGCTCAGCCATAGTATCACGATGGCCGAACATCTTAGCCAGAGTGCTATAATTACAGGCTGCTTTCTTAGTGTTTTTAGGTAAGCCTGATACACGGTCCTTGAGGTTGGTTTTGGTAGGGTGGCTTTGAAGTTGGGTGATGACCTCAACTCCGGTCCCTGGTAGACCGAGAATGGCGCATACGTCAAGGAGCGTAGGCATCATAGACCCAAATCTTAGATCCATCGTATTCCGAACCGAGTTCCAGAAACACAGGGAATTCAGTTTTGCACAATATAATGGCATCATAAATGCCCATTGTCTTCCAATGGGCACCACAAAGGGCTTCCATCTGCGGTAGCCACCATTCCCATTCATCGGTCACCGTTGGCCACTTCTGTTGAGGCTGCACTGAGTTCCAGCACGGCCATCTAGTCTTGGAACCACAACAGGACCTGTCTCCACCTTCGGTTTTAAGCATAGTCGCAAAGTTGGTTGGCAGAGAATCTTCAAAATGGGGACCTGGGGAGATTTGGTGGTCCCCAACAATGGCAACTGTATGAGTCACCACTGGCAGTTGAGCAGTCCGCAAGGATCAGCATACTTGCTCGACGTATGGGGCAGCCATTTCAGATTTGGCATTGGGATTAGATATGGAGTTTGAGTAAAGAAAGGAAGAAAGAAATAGTGGTGAAAGAAGGAGGTTGCGAGATTTGTTTTCCAGGAAAGCAAAGTTTTTTAGGTTTCATAGGTAGAGAAGGAAAGTAAGAGATGGTAAAGGAAGAAAGAGATATTTATAGGGTAGCATTGGAAAGCATAAAGGTTTTTCAAAATTGAAATCATTAAATTGAATTTATGATTTAATAATAGGGAATACAAAAATACATTTTCCTTCTTTGGGGATGAATGTTAAATCAAGTACGAGAAATGAGAAACCAACTGCCTCGAATCCAGTGCAATTGACGGCGGGGGAAACAAGGGATTGAATCATGTGATAGAATGCATTTAATGGCTGAACAAAGCTTATTTGCTTTTCCAACCACTCAGTCGCATGATTAAGGCTCAGGAAAGCAGGGGGCAATACTTATGCCTGATTTTGCAAATGGGCCTGGGCAAAGGAATTGAAAGATTAATGAGTTTTGGCCCACTAAATTAAAGACTCAGGCAAGGACCACGCCCACATTCACGTCAAATATGGTATTAAAGGCTACCCGGGCTGAGGCCCAACAAAATAAGAGGACGAGACTAATCAGGCAAGAAATCAAAAAGGTAGGAAGCCATAGATTGCGGCCGAGATAAGAGGGAGTGATCATTGGAAAATTATGCCATTTTTGAATGAAGAGTTATGACTCTTGCATGATCAAGGAATCATTTCTGAGAATATTTCACTATAAATACACAACTACAAGGACAAAGAGAAGACCTTCAAGCACCACCAAAAAATCAAGAGCATCAAGCCTCTTTATCATTCTCGAAATTCATAGGTTGTTTTTATGATTTTGTCAGGTGTTTTCAATTTTTTGGTTCGTTCTTGAGAAAATCATATGGTTTCTCTCAAGAATTTAGATTTTGAAGTATTTTTGTTCTTTGGCTACTTTTGATTTTTGTTGCAAGTTTAAACTTTGATTTACTTATCCCCAGTTTAAGTTTAATTTTTTGTGTTTATTTCTTGCATAAGTAGATTTAATTGCTTTTATTTCATAGCTTTGTAGGAATAGTGTTAATATAGATGCACTTTACAATTCACACTCTCATTATTAGAAATATAGTTGAACATCATTTATGCTTTTATTTTTGCTGTTAAGCGTTACCTACTTGATTTCAATTTTTCACCCATCATCCGCACATTCATATTCACCCATAGTATCTCCATCAAACCCAAGACCTACGCACTACTCTAAGTCCTTTTAATCAAGGCATAGAACCTTTGTGACCAAAAACTATTCCTTCCTCGACCCAAGGTCGATGATGATGCACTGATGCAAAATCAGTTCGATCACCTTGTCAATGATCTCCCATTTCTGGCCACGATGCGACCTCCAACCACATGGGTTTTCTTCCTTTTGAGAAGCTAAATCCAGTGGTATACTTGCTTTTTTCATCCAACCACTATACAAGGCAGTGTGATGAAAATAAGCTCGCGACCTCTAATAGATTTGCCTCTTTTCCAACCATTTCCTATCACCTTTTGAGGTCGACCCAGGTGGAACAAAAGCCGTTGGAGAAGTTGAATAGCAATTTGGAGCCTGAACTGACACTTTTTCGGTACCAAATCAAGCCTTAGACAAACAATGATTAAGGTCGATGGAGCTCCACCAATTGGCTATTTCTAGTGGCAAAAAAGTGAAGGATTGTGTTATAGAAACATATTCTAGAAAGGTTGGGTATAGATGATTATTTAATGAGTGGACTGACTTTTGTTTTTGAATGTTTTATATCTTTTATGATTAAAAACAGTTTTGTTTTTTTTTTTTTTGAATTATATTGAGTTTGGATTTGAGTTAAAAAGATTGTGAGTTGGACTTTTATTTTCGAAAGAATTATATAGTTTTGGAGATTTACTATTCTGTGATAGCACACTACAACAGGAAACACTTTGGGCGACGGAATCAGTTCGTCTCCCGATTTTGCAGTTCGTAGCCCTAAACCGGACGGGGTGACGGAGAATTTAGCTTTTGGTGACCTACGAATTCGTAGCTCAAACGGCTATGGGCGACAGATATCGAATTTTGTCGCCCCAATATGTTTGGGCGACAGACCTATTCGTTGCTCCAACTGATTTTGGGCGACAAAAGTGTTATCTCGCCACTCTAAACAACCTCGAGCAACAACGAATTTTGTCGCCCAAAGAGCTTTGAGCGACGCACACTTCCAACCATCGCCCAAAAATTAGTTCACGGACAATTTTTAAAAGAAAATATCCCCAACTTCGGGCAACAAATTAAAATTTCATCTCCCAAAGTTAGTTGGGGCGACAAACTAGTTCGTCGCCCAAAATGTTGATGATTTTTTTAAAAAACAATTTGTACATTTTTAAATTATTTCCAAAAAAATATAAAAATAAAAAATTGTATAAAAATTTATATAAAAAAATATTAATAAATTTGTAAATAAATGTATTGTTTACAAAAACTAAAAAAAATAGAAATAACAATCGTTTGTAAACACGTCCACAAACAACATGGCATTGAGAAGGAAGCCGAGATTCATAGAATCGAGTTAGTCGAATTTTTGTAAACACGTTCGCATACAGTCTCATCAAAGCAAAAATCGAATTGCTTTAGATTACATATATAGGAAAAATGCAATGAGAAGGAAGCCGAAGTGCATATCTACACAGAATAAATATACATAAAAGCAAATCAAACTAAAATACCAAACTATTATATTTAGATTTAATAAATAAATTGAACAAAATTATAAGGAAATCTAAAAAAATTGTATAATTAATGTCAATTTTACAATTTAAATAATAAAGTTAATTTAAATAACACTTTAAATTATATTTTGCAAATATAAAATATTTTACAATTGTAACACAATAAACAATTACCTCGAGGGTAACTCAAAACCAAACAAATTTATATCTACGATCCTGCAAATGCAAAACACAAAAAATTAAAAAACAATTTAAATCAAAAAAGTCAACTTAATCCACAAATTACAAATGACCAAAACAAAAATTTAAAAACTTAAAAATTGTAATCGAAAAGATGAAGTTTTATTCTAACTTAAAGTAAAAAACGATTATACGTACACGTGGTGTGATACTAAAGAATTCACTAACAGATTGACTGTAAGGAATTCTCCAAGATCACCCCCAACGCAGATATAACCCTCTTTACTGTAACTTAGCCCGAATTACTCCATAATCCTGCAAAACAGTATCATTAAAAAAATCAGAAAATACCACCAATTATAGTAAAAATCACAAAATACCACAATAAATTCCATAAATATCACAAAATACCACAATAATTATCACAAACTCAATCAAAAAAATACTACAAAAATCAGAAAATACTATCAATTATCACAAAATACCACAATATAATTCCAAAAGAAAAACCAGAAAAAAAAAACAAAAAAAGGCAGAAAATAAAAAAAGAAAACCCA
>QANT01006941.1:0-35453 GCA_003254885.1 Purshia tridentata | reverse complement strand
GTTGTAATTTTGGAAAAGTTGGTTTTTAAAAAGGGGCATAGAAACCCAGAAATCACAGCAGTTTCTCTCTCCTCTCTCCCGAAATTTCTCTCTCTCTCGCGAGCCTCTCACCCAGCCGTGACTTTCGCTGGCGCGTGGGGGCGCGTCTGGCGGCGGGCCAGCCTGGTTTTTGGCTCGCCGTGCTCGCGCCGCCTCCCTCTTCCCTCCGGTGGTGGCGCCTTCCCGTGAAACAGCCCAGAAACTCGCGTTCCAGCTCGTGCACAGTGGGTGATCGGCGGCGATCTTGACGTTTTCGGCGACGACAAGGTTCAGCGACTGCCCAGATCTCTTCCTCTCGTCAAGCCCAGCGTGTTGGTGGGTTCGATTGACCCGTGGGACCGTCGTGGACGGCGGATCGAGTGTGGGTGTGCCGCAGGCTTTCCGGCCAGTTTTCCTCCTTTTCCGGCCACTTTTGGCCATCGACCCAGGTTCGAGAATTGATCCCCTCGATCTCCTCTACGTCCCTGTGTAATTGGTTTAAGCTAAACGTGACTTTTGTTTTTGGCAGTTGACCGCTGTTGACCGTCGGGGGACTCGCTGCGTGTGACGGTTCCAGCAACCGTTCCTTGGTTTTTGGCCTCGGGCCAACCACCCGAGCTTGTGGGTGAGTTTGGGTGAGTTCCTCGGACCTTTCGAGTGTGTTTTCCGGGGTCGGGCAACCCCCGTGCGTGGTGGTTCTCGTCGTTTCGGTTGTCTGTTGGCTTGGTTGAGAACCTGTTGTGAATTCTGGTTTGTTTCTTTGGTTGTCTGGTCTTAGCAGGTACACTCGGCACGGGAATTTGTATTTCCGATGCCGTTGTGCTGCAGGATTTTGGAATCCGAGCAAAGGAGCCACGAAGGACACGAAGGGCAGTTCAGTCTTTTCGAGTGGTCACTGTGAGTGAACCTAAGTTCAACTCATTTTCCAGTTCAGTTACTTGTTTGATTGCTTTGCTTGTTTGCTGTTTGCTGTTTGCTAGTAAGTGGGTACGGAATTAGGATTGGAAATTCCGAGGATTTAAAGGTGATTTAAGATTAAAGGACTAAGGGAGTTTAGAGCTTTCAGTGGATATTATTTGAGGTTTAAGTTGGTTCGGAATAGATATCGAGGATTTTAGGATTATTGGAGAATCTAGTGGGATTCTAAGTCAGGATCTAGTGGATTGTTCGAGGTGATCGTTCAGTTAGAGGTTAAATTGAGGATCTTTGAGGGATTAAGGATTACAGTGGATTTGATCGGTTTAGAGGTTTTGGTGATCAGGTTAAGGTTTATGATTTGTGATTGTGGTTTGACTGTGCTTGAGGCATTAAGATGGATTGTGATTGATTATTTTATTTCAGTTAATTTGAGGTTTACAGTAGTTTCACTCATACGAGCTCTAGTGAGCTTACCGGGTTTGTGTGTAAACCCGGTGCACCTGTGGTTGGGTGCAGGGTTCGGTTTTGCAGGTTGAGCAAGCTAAGGAGGCAGTGGAGAGAATACGAGGCAGTGGGACCAGCAGTGCTACAGAAAGTTATTTTACACTGTGATTTTTATGTAAAAGGTTTTACACTTGGTTTTATGTGAATTGTTTTGTAAAATTACAGTTGTACTTTTATAAAGTATTTTATATTCATGGTTCACAGTTTCAGAAAAAGGGCCCACAGGAACAGTTGTCAGTTTTCAGCAGTTTAGTCACATGCCCGAGGGTCGGGGCGTGTCACTATTCACCCCCCCTCTAGGCTTGTTTGTGTGACTTGAATCTATTACAGGATCAACTGTAGAAAACTCGACAAAGGCAGGGCAAATAACCAATCAAAACTTGGCGGAGGATGAAGCAGTTAATGATTGGATAGGTTTTTGTCGATAGATTATGAGCAGCATTTGTATCGCATGTACATCAATTGTGTACAAGCAAATAGGGCGGTGACACAATATTATACCGATGAGTTCTTGTAGTTGGCTATACATAACGAAATTGGGGAGATAGAAAATCAAAGGGTAGCCAAGTATGTCAGTGGTTTGAAGCCTTCCATTCAAGAAAAGATAGGGTTGCAAACCATGTAGAGTGTGCAAGATGCTACCAATTTGGCATTAAAGGCCGAGCAGCTAGAGTGAGAAAAGCAGTATGACCATATTAAAGAAATAACATGGAGTCATCTAGTTCAGCCCCTAATTTTCCTACTAATAAAGAAAAGGCTGCGCAACAGATCGCAAGAAAGCTGTCGAATCTACCACTCAAAGGGGCAAGTGATGGAAGTAATAGAAATTCTGAGAGAGGGCAGCCTCAGAATCAGAGGACAAATCCTTATGCCAAACCCTCCACTAACATTTGCTATATATGCAGCAAGTTAGGTCACAGGTCTAATGTATGTCCAAAACGAAAACAAGTGAACTTGGTGGAAGCTGAACAATTAGAAGAAGAGGAAGAGAATGAGGAAGACAATAAGGGTGCCGAGTTCGCACAAGAAAAGGGGACACAGAGGGTTAACTTGGTGTTCTAATGGATCTTTTTGACTCTAAAAGATGTGAAGGATCGAAACAGTATCTTCCGTTCGCTCTTCTCCATAAATAACAAAGTATGCAATTTGATTGTGGATAATAGCAGCTATGAGAATTTTGTGTCAAAAAAATTAGTGGACTATTTGCATCTTTAAATTGAACCACATATTGCACCATATTCTCTTGGGTAGGTGAAGAAAGGACCAACGGTTCGAATAATAGAAACATGCAAGGTGTCTCTCTCTATTAGTAAGCATTATAAGGATGTTGTGATGTGTGATATCGTTATAGATATGGATGCTTACCATATTTTGTTAGGACAACTTTGGCAGTTTGATGCAGATGTGAAACATAAAGGGCGAGATAATGTGATGTTGTTTACGTGGAATTCACATAAAATTGCTATGGCTCCTACTACACAATCCATTCGACCAAGAGGGTCAAGTTTCTTGGCTTTGACTAACAATGAGTGCGATATGGAAGAGGCCATTAAAGAATCTGAAGTAATTTATCCAGTTGTGGTGAAAGGGTTGTTAGCAACAGATAAGGAAGAAACACTAATTCCTTCGGAAGTGCAGAAAATATTAACAAGGTTTCAAGACCTCATTTCAGATGAACTACCTAGTGAACTACCACCCATGATGGATATACAGCATCCAATTGACTTAGTTCCAGGGATGAGCCTGTTGTACTTGCCCCATTATTCGAGGAGTCTAAAAGAAAATGAGATTTTAAAGGAGCATATTGAAGACTTGTTGAAGAAAAGGTTCATTCGTGAGAGTATGAGTCCTTGTGTAGTTCTGGTCCTCTTAGTTCCAAAGAAAGGCAAAGCTTGGTGTATGTGTGTTGATAGCCAGGCAATCAACAAAATAACCATCAAAGACCGATTTCCCATACCGCGCTTGGAGGACATCCTTGATGTTCTAGAGGGTTCCAAGTTATTTTCAAAATTGGACCTTCAGAGTCGTTACCACTAGATACGCATTAAACCAGGGGATGAATGGAAAACAGTTTTTAAAAGCAAGGATGGGCTATTTGAATGGTTGGTGATGCATTTCGGATTGTCCAACGTACCCAACACTTTCATGTGGCTTATGAACAATGTTCTTCGACCCTTTCTTTGTACCTTTGTGGTAGTTTGTTTTGATGACATCCTAATTTATAGTATGACCAAAGAGGAGCATTCGGTACACTTGCGCCAAGTTTTGGGGGTCTCGGAAGAACATAAGCTGTATGTCAAACTAAAGAAGTGCTCCTTTTGTACCAACAAATTGTTATTTCTGGGCTTTGTTCTTGCAGAAGAGAAAATTCAGGTTGATGAGGGAAAGGTGTGAGCAATCAGAGAATGGCGAGCTCCCAAGACAACTAGTGAAGTGAGGAGTTTCCACAGCCTAGCTATATTTTATCAGCGATTTGTGAGGAATTTCAGTACCATCATAGCAACGATCACGAAGTTTTTTAAGAAGGAAAAATTTTGTTGGGGTGAGGAGCAAGAAAAGAGTTTTGCCCTAATTAAAGAACAACTTTGTATTGCACCAGTCCGAGCCCTTCTAAACTTTGACAGAGTATTCGAGGTTGAATGTGATGCTAGTGGGGTAGGAGTTAGAGGTGTCAAACAGGTAGCCCAACTCGGCTCATTTAAATTAAGCCCATCGTGTTTTCGTGTCATGTTCGGCCTGGCCCATATAATTAAAGTCTAGACTCGACACAGCCCATGGCCTGCGGGCTAATCGTGCTCGTGCCATGCCTTAACCGGACAGGCCTATGGAGCATTTTTTTTCTTTTTATATTTTAGGGTAAAAAAATTAATTTTGTGATAATTTTTTTATTTATAATTAGTATTACCATTTTTTTATATGAAAATTAAATATTCTTATTAAAAAAAACAATGTTGACGGAGTCATCCTAATTTTGTGCCCGTGCTTGTGCCGTGCTTGGCCCGTGTAGTGCTCGTGCCCAGCCTGGCCCATTTATTATAATAGGCTAAAAACTTCGGTCTGACCCGGCCCATTTGCTCGTGCCATGCCGTGTCATGCCTATTTAAATCGTGTCGTGCTCAGGCCGACTCGGGCCCTTTGACACCTCTAGGAGTGGGTGCTATACTTTCCCAAGAGAAGAACCAGTGATGTTCTTTAGTGAGAAGCTAAGTGAAGCCCATTAAAAATGGAGTACCTATGATCAAGAATTTTATGCAGTGGTTAAAGCTCTGAAACAATGGGAGCATTACTTGATTCAGAGGGAATTTGTCCTCTACATTGGCCACCAGGCCTTGAAATTCATCACTAACCAGAAATCTATTAATAAGATGCATGTCAGGTGGAGGACCTTCCTACAGAAATTTCCATTCGTGGTCAAGCACAAATATGGAAGCCTTAATTGTGTAGTGAATACTTTGACTAGGAGAGGTACCTTGCTGGTAACTCTAGCTCAAGAAATTGTGCATTTCAAATTTTCGATCGAATTTTTTGAAACAAATGATGACTACAAGGAGATTTGGGCCAAGTGTGTAAACAAATAGCTAGTTACAGACTCCTTCCTAAGTGAAGGATATTTATTTAAAGGCAACCGGTTGTACAAGTCTTGCACATCTCTAAGAGAGAAACTAATCCGAGATTTGCATGGAGGAGGTCTAAGTGGGCACTTAGGCCGAGAAAAAACGATAAGCAGCTATTTATGGCCACAACTAAAGTGAGATGTGGGAAGCATTGTACAGAAGTGCTAGAGCTGCCAGGACCTTTCTATGAATTTTGTGTTGGGACAAAAGGGAGTGGATTTTGTTTTTGTTGTGGTTGACAGGTTTTCCAAGATGTCTCACTTCATAGCCTACAAGAAGACTTCCGATGAATCCAACATTACTACACTATTTTTCAAAGAGGTGGTGCTTTTGTATGGAGTTCCCAAAAACATTACTTCAGACAGAGACACAAAATTTCTCAGCCATTTCTAGATCACTTTGTAGCGGATGTTTGGAACAAAGTTGAATCATAGTACCACAGCTCACCCTCAAAATGATGGACAAACTGAGATTACAAACATGACCTTAGGAAATATGATTCGAAGTGTGTGTGGAGATAAGCCATAACAATGGGACTATGCATTGCCCCAGGTGGAGTTCGCATACAATAATGTTGTGCATAGTGCAACAAGGAATAGTCACCATTCTATATAGTTTATACTTATATTCCTAACCATGTTGTTGACTTGGTGAGGCTTCCTAGATCGCATGGAGTTAGTGTTGTTGCTGAACATATGGCTGAAGATGTACTAGCTATTAAAGGGGAGGTTCGAGCAAAACTAGAGAAGACCAATGCAAAGAACAAAGCTGCCGTAGATAAACATCATCGGAAAAAAGTGTTCCAAGAAGGATACGATGTAATGGTGTTCTTGAGAAAAGACAAGTTTCCTGTTGGCACATATAACAAACTGAAGTCAAGGAGTATGGACCTTACAGGGTGCTAAAGTAGATTAGTGATAATGCCTTTGTCATTGAACTGCCGAAGTCAATGGGAATTTCCAATGCTTTCAATGTTGCAGACTTTCATGAGTTCTGTGCTAATGAGGTTCTTTATACTGAAGATAACTCGGGGTCGAGTTCTTCCGAAGTGGAGGAGACTGATGTAGAATGGATAGCAGTAAGTTTCGAAGAGCAGCTGGAACGTCGAAATTCACGGAAAGACAAATTTCGATTTCTACTAATTGGGGCTCTAGAGTCAGAATATGGTAGATTTATATATCAAATTGAAGAGTATCGCGAGATGAGTGCAACTCTTTGTTTTGCTGTAACATATAGGCTTTTTGGGGCAACCAAAGTCGTTTAGGGCCTCAAAACAGCATTTAAAGTTTCAGACTATTTTATTTATTTTCACCTTTATTTTATTTTGGTTTGTTATAGCCCGTGTGTCTTATTTATGTGGTCGTTTTGCCTTAGAATTGCAGAAAACGTACTTAAAGTTTTTTTCTAAGTTGTTTAGAGGACTTTTGATTATTATTCAATAAACTTTTGAGTTTTCTCTCAAGTTTTTCTGGTGGACTCCAGAATTCTTTGCTGAGATTACGCTGGTAATCCTTTTGGTTAATTCCTCTACATCAGTCTTAGAGATCGTCGAGGTCGGCCCATACCACATTGACGCATCATCGCCCCCACTTTAGTACAGCAGCATTGTGGGCATAACACATTTCCTCAATTGTCTGAATAGCTGTTAAGATGTAATTCAAATTATTTATGATCTGATAACTCTGAGTTGGGTGGATAAAGTATAATGGTTATGGAATTGCTTTTGTCCAATTACTAGAGGTGGTTGTTGCAAATTAGAAGTGTTTTCTATAGGTCTTACAAGTATGGGTTAATCCAATTTTAGATGAGGTTTTGTCGAAATTTCGATAGGATTTTTCTTGGATTGGATCCCATAGGATCACTTCGGATTCTAGGGTAGAATCTGGAGATGATCCTGTCACAAGTGTACTTGGGTGAGACTCATGACTTGCACTAGTTATTTTTGACTAGTCTAATGACGAAACTTGTAATTTTATACCAATTTAAAATTACCAAAATTTTGATGTCTACACATCTAAATCAACATTTGGGTATGATTAAGTGTACTTCTAATCAATATCTAGAGGATGATTATATAATATTGGCCGGGCAATTATAAATTTCCAATCAATACTAATATTTTAGAATTAATAAACAATTTGTGCGTTTCATATATAAATTTAAGAAGAAGCTAACTCCTAGGTGACTTGTGCGATCAGATTTCCTATTGAAGAGGCCTCCTCTTTAGCAACCTCCACAAATCGATCCTGTACGTACATGATAAAAGCCAATATTCAATACATATATGAAATAAATATTATATTAATTAATAATGGAACAGTATATAAGTCAATATAATATATACATGTGTAGCTATCATTCGTCCGACCGCTCTCTTGCTTGACTCTTGAAGCTCACCCGCAAGCAGAAGCTCATCCAAAATAAAGTGAGCCTAAAAATGAATAATGCATGAGATGACTGATGGCACATATATATCACGTATACTAGACATATATTATAGAGATATTTTTTCTAATGTAAATATTTATAAACCCCATAATTAGATATTGATTTTCTCATAACCCCTACTCAAGATCTCTTATAGTTAGAGACTGATTCTTTCATAACTCCCACTCAAAATCAAAACTCTTACAAAACCTCTAAGTATACGCTTAACATTTTCTAAAACCCTCTAGTCAACTTACAACCATCTAGAGTTGACTCTTTCTTTTTTAGAATTTCGAGTATACCCTTTTTATTTGTTTTTAATTTTATTTATGTTTTTTTAATTGCAGGATTAACATTTTTTATTTATGTTTTTTATTTTAGCCTGTAATTTCAAACCCCTAACCACCTAAAAAATTTATCTAAACTCCTACTCATTTAGAAACTTTTCCAAAACCTCCTAAAAATTATAATATATTTTTGACCCTTCTAACGGATTCTGACAAATTATGACATGTTTTGACGCGCTTTGACACATTCTGACACATGGCTAGTATAACTATCGTTACACTGCAACTGAAATTGAATTTCAAAAATACAGTTACACTGAAAATAAATTTCGAAAGTTCAGTTACACCGGAACTGAATTTCAAAAGTTCAGTTACACTAGAACTATATTCAAAAGTTCAGTTTATTTTAATACCACTTTTTTAATTAATTGAATCTGTAAAAGTGAATTAAATTTTTAGTGACTGTTTTTAGTGAAATTATTTTTTTGTGGGAACTAAATGATTTATTTATTTATTTTTTCAAGTAATGATATAATTAATTTTTTTTTCCTGTTGAAAAATAATGGTGTAGCTATTTTTTAATGTAATTGTATTTTTTAAATTCAGTTTCAATGTAACTTTTTTTAAAAAATTCAATTTCAGTTTTAGTGTAACTGTATTTTAGAAATACAATTACATCGGGCACACGTTAGAACGCGTGGGCCCATGTTAGCACGTCAGCCCATGTCAGAGCATCAAAAGGGTAAAAAAGTATTAAAAATTTTAAGGAATTTTATGAGAGTTTCTAAATGGGTGGGGGTTTAGAAAAAGTTTTTTGGTGGTTAGGGCATTTTAAATTAGAGACTCATTTTTCTATCAGGAAAATACTTAAGTGGTTATCTTAATTTAAGATATATATTTCAAAATATTTTAGATTAGGACACCTACTTTGAGTTAGTATCAAAGTAAGACATTTCATCACTTTTGTGAATAATTACGTCTAAATGAAGGATAAGTTAGTCTTTTATATTAAAAAAAGGTTTTAATTCAATTTTTTGATTAAAAACAATAAAATTAAAAACTAAAAAAGTTTAATACTAAACAAAATTAAAACTAAACATGTTTTAAATTAAAAAAGATTAAAACCAAAAATATATTAAAATTGCAGAGAAAGAACCATCCAACCTCACTCGACTACAACACCCCTGCCTAAACCCCATTAGCCACGTTGGTAGCAAACCCTCCCCCTTGGTTCCTTCCCTTTCTTCCCCCTCCCTGCAACCTTACTCTCTCTCTAATTCGTTATGAACTGGACCTCAACACTGACACCATTAGAGATCTCATGTCGAGAGGAGAAGATTGGACTAGAATTTTCTTGATCTGTCGTCGGAATTGTTGACAACGTCGCTGGAAAGCCGCCAAGCTTCTCGGTCTCGATTGGCCGTGCACGATGATCAGATGAGGATTCCATGGGTACCACGAGACTCAGAATGATGAGGGGAACAAAACCCAACTAGTTCAACATCCTAACTTTATTGGAAAATGTGGATCGCCAGTGAGTACCACCGATGAATGTTGCGACGTTCTAGGTTGTTTGGGTGGTTTTTGGGGCAACCAACCACCATAGGATGAAATAGAAGGAAGAAAGAAGAAGATTGAGCTAAGAATCGCCGACGTTGGTTGCAAGACGGCACACATGTTGAGATTAAATTACTCCAAGCAATTTAACCATTTCCCTCTACGAATCTTGTTATTGATGGATTTCAATGAAACTTGCAAAGAAATTAAACAGCGAATAAATAAAGGAAACAACAACACCAAATTAACGTGGTTCGGCAATTGCCTACGTCCACAGTGAGCACCCAATAGATTTCACTATCTTTGAGAAGGAATTACAATGATCACACAAATTCTCTCTCACTCTAGGTCTTAATCTATCTTTCACACCTGAGTTTTTACCTCTCTTCAGAACTTATGAAGACTTAAGAAACTCTCCTCTCCTAGATGTTAATCTTCATCTACTTCTTAGGGTTTTCTGAGTCTAAAGAACATATTTATACTCATAGGCTTTAGAATACAATTAGGTATGAACTAGGAATCATAAAACCTCCTAAAACTAGGACCTCTCCTAGATGTTAATCTTCATCTACTTCTTGTGGGTGTTAGGGTTTTCTGTGTCTAGAGATCCTATTTATACTCATAGGCCTTAGAATACAATTAGGGATGAACTAGGAATCACAAATCCTCCACAAACTAGGAGAAAAAACGTAGTGACCACGTGTAGGACCGATCCCATGGCCATGGGATCGGTCCCACAGAGAGCATGCTACTTCCAGGACGCGTAGGACCGGTCCTCCAAGGGGTAGGATCGGTCCTACAGAGGCTACGACATGGGAAACCCAAAAAACACCCCAGAGGACCGGTCCTCTCAAGCCTAGGACCGGTCCTCCAGAGCCTTCATCTCCGAAACGCCCCAAAAAACCCGTGTAGGACCGGTCCTCAAGCCTTGGGACCGGTCCTCTGCGACACTCTTATGCGTTCTCGCCTTCCTTTGTCGTTCCACCTACCACCAACCTCTTCTAACCTTCCTAACTTCATCCAAACGTCCAAGGACACTTCCATGGACTCCCAAACCCCCTTTCAAGCGAGCCAAAAACACAACACAAGCTACCCCTGATCCATTGTTTGTTTAGTCAACTCTCCCAAACC
This sequence comes from Purshia tridentata, assembly GCA_003254885.1. NCBI lineage: Eukaryota > Viridiplantae > Streptophyta > Magnoliopsida > Rosales > Rosaceae > Purshia > Purshia tridentata. The sequence goes on along the minus strand of QANT01006941.1, from coordinate 24,997 downwards.
CTTTAAGCGAGCCAAAAACACAACAACACTGTCTATTCAGTTCCAAGCATCTTCTTTTCTAGTACAAGTATACAATAAATAAAAATTGGTTTGCTTCTGGGGATACAATTGATCATGGGGAAATGGAAATTTTTTGCTATTAAGCCTCGGCCAACTGAGCGAAATTAATTGGGGATACAAATCTTGGTCCACCATTGTAGAGGGTCACAGCTGCCAACTTCGAAGCAGCTTGTGTTGGATGAAATAGATCCCAGAACAAGTGTTGATCACGATTCGAACAAAGATTAGCTTTTGGATGACAGAAGCATTCACCATTGAGCTTCCCAGCTCCACAACATGCAGCACTAACTTCTGTAAAATCTGAAAAATCAAAAGAAAATTTGAAGATAAATAAATCTTTTCCTTCACCAATTTTTTGCTCGTGTTTTAAGTAAAACACATTTACCACATCAATTCTAGCTGTAGAGAGTTGGGTTTGTTAAAGATGACAAGAAAACTTGTATCCAACTACATTAGTACATTATTATTGTAGGAGTGCTCTAACTTAAGAAATGTACCAAATTGAGAAATAGTTAAGCACATGCATGCTATCTGTCAGTGGTGCATTATGGCTTGTAATATTGAGAGAACAAATAACTTACTGAATGGAAGAGGGTTCTGTATAACATTTACTGTCATCTCATATGAATTTCCAAGTGAGTACTTCATGTCCTCAAATTCTGAGCTGAGCTTGTACAAGAGGGCATCCAACCTTGAATGGAAAGCTATTGCAAGATTATTCAGCTCCTCCAAACAACCCCCAGTAGCATTGTAAATCCTTTGAGATGGGCAGCATCCAATCGGGGCAACGCTAATAATCCCAAACTTCCTTGCCCCAAGATTGATAAGACCCTGCCATGTTAACACAGGGCTCAGCAAACTATGAAACTTCTAGTACATAGGATTGGATTGAATCTTTTTACTATAATCTGTATCTGTATGATACGAGACAGTGTGCTAAACATGGAGAAGAATTTCACCTTCAAGTGGTTCTCGTAAGCAACTTCTAAAGAGGATAAGAACTCTTCACTGGAAATGGAACTCTTGGAGTGGTAAAATCCAAAAATGTCGTTGCTACCGATGCTGATGAAGAACAAAGACTTCTGAAGAAACTTCTCAGTTGCTACTGTACCCATTACAGAAGTAAGATGGCTCTTGATAGAGGAAAATTGCTCTATCTGCTCTGCTAATGGGATAACATTTTTCTTCTTGTTGGATGGGACAGCAAATGGAATTTTCTCTTTCCCAAATTTCATCAATGTCAGCTGAAAAATAAGTAAAATCAGAAAAACAGATCATGCTTAGAGAATTTTCTTTTTTCTCATGCTTACCATAACAAATTTTTCAAGATCATTACTTACCATTGTTTGTCCAGTTATGTCAAAAAGACCAGACCCTCCGGAAGCGAAGTTAACACCTCTAAACCTTTTTTTGTGAAGAGTAGTAGTTGTGTTGAGAGAAAGAAAGGGACTTGGACTTCTTTTGTAACCGAATTGCTGGGCTATCACCCCAAAAGAATAAATATGTTAAGCTTCATGATATGCAGCACTATAATATGAGAGACTGAGACAGTAGTAGTATATATATATACTAACCAAGAAAATCAGCACTGTTAAGGCCATTGCTGAACCTTCCAGTGGCTCTTGAGTAAGGAAAGTCAATGCCATTATGGGGAAAGTCAGCCCTTGCCATGCTACCTGGCAAGAAGTTATTGGTCCCAACATCAGCAGTTGAGTCACCTAGTATGAAAATTACTGGCAAAGCTGCTTCTGCTAAGCAAAGAACAGCTATAACCAAGGTTAGGACTAGAGGAAGAACCCATGTGTTTGCCATTTGAGAGATGCGGTTTAAAGGAATACGTGAATTCAATAAAGCTGAACTTCACTTTCTCATTGATTAATATCTGGTGGGGTTTATATATATATGCATGGATGGTGTGCAATTGTAGTCCTTGTAAGGCAGTCACATCCTAGCAAGAATACTCACTTACAAACACAAGAGGTTCAGTGTTGGGCGGATTTGCCTAGTGACTTGTCTATGGCCGGATTGACCATTGACCAAGTTCTTTAATTACCATTGTTTTCAGTTAGCTTTGTTAAAGTAGTAACGAGGAGCTTAACATTAAGCATACGATAAGAACTAGGATGTGCTCTTACTGATTCAACGCGTTTGATTAGAGTTTAGGTCATGTACACATTGACTTACTCATTACATCACTGATCACATTTCTCATAGAAGTGAGACCCACAGAGGATGAATTCAAATTTTTTGATAAAATCCCCAACAGCCTACTCACTCATGGAGTACAAGGCATTGATGAGTTAAAGTTGTTTCGTCCCTTGTAACATTCATTAAAGGAGTTAAAGGAATCGAAATTACTATCGTGAGACAGTTTGACAATGTAAATCCTTGCAGAATATGAACCATTAATTAACAAGTTAATTTTTGTATCAAAGTGTGGTCTAAGTATATTGTCTTCTATTGCCAAGTAATGTGACAAGAGAACATGAATTTGGTTGGTTATGGGTGATCACTTTGTAAAGACGAAGAACAACCTAACAAGTTCACATATCCTCTGACAGAAACAAGAAGCCGTACGGCCGGTTTCTTTGTTCTCATGGTGCTATTCCTCTTGGCATTTCTGGTCAGCCCCCATATTAGTTTCTTAAAAAATACCCACTATGCAATTAAATTTCTTTATTTTATTTTATTCAATGACAAAAAATTCTACAAAATGTTTCTTTCTCCTTGGCTTCTAAGTCCTCAAGTACCAACTAATGTCTAATTGCATGCCATACAAGTAGTGAATAATGGTGCAATTTATTGCCAAAGTATAAACGTTTCTACAATGATTGAAAATCTTTTGTAGCAAAAGAATGAGAGAGATTCATGTTGGGGTCATAAATAATTTGCAATGGTTAACAAATAAAAACTTAATATGGTGTATGATCATCTTCTTCAACAGCAGCTTGTTTATGGTCTAGTGGGTCTGCCAGAAGCTCTGCCACAAAGAAGAGCATTCCTTGGAATGGGGTACTCATCCCTAGGTGACTCCACAGGTGAGTATACTCGTAGATAAAATTGCTGTCCAAGGTATTGCCGAGCCCAAAACTCACTCCTCACATTCCACATACCCACATTGTCCAGTGCTATGTAAATTGCAGTCCATGACTTGGGATACACCTGTCACATCAACCAAAACTTTACTTACATTTGTACTACGAAAAAATCATTGTATGTGTCGGTTATATATATATATATACATCTTAGAATATATATATATAGATCTCGTTGTTGTGTGATGGGTGTTGTGTAAAATAGGAAGTTAATGTGACTAGGAAGAGCTAAAGAGCTAACCTGTGTGGTGCTTCTTGAAACTGCATCTCTAAGATTGTATTGGTTTCGACTAGCAGGTGTCCACTGTCCTCCATCCATTCTGAATTCAAGTAAACATGTAAGAACCAGGCTTTACACAGCTCAAATGCTACAAATGTTACCATAACTGACCAACATTGCCATTATAAATGCTCGAATTAGAAAACTAAAATGTTTTGAACTTGAAAGACCAGTATGAAGTCAATATGTGAGACAAGATGTGGGTCGAGATCTCATAACTCTATTTCAACCCACATTTTGACTCAGTTTCGACTAGAATACTGTCTTCACAAACCCTTTACATAATGGAATGTGATCATACTATTGAGGTGCTTACCCAACTACCCAGAAGGCATATCCATCCAAGTGCCAGCTCTGGACAATGTTCTCATGGTTCACAAACACAATCTCAACAAAGGCTCTAAAATCAGCACCCATGACTGAAGTGTCAAGGTGAATCTTTTGGCCAGTGGGAGGACTATCTGGGATGCTTCCCACTCTAAAAACTCCTCCAATCTTGAAGTAGTCTGCAAGCTTTAGGGGTGTGTCAGCATGGACATAGGACACACTGTTCACTGCATATCTCTGCTTCCCATCAACTTGGGCTGCTGAGCTCTCTAGCTTGATGGTCCTGCTCACGTTTACAAGCCCATAATGGTAGGAGCCTTGTGGGTTTGGTCTAGGTCCACTTGCTGTTAAATTGGTCCTGAAATGCACAACATAATGGTTACATTGCTACACTGTACACAAGGTATCCGACTCAATACGACCAATAAAGATAAAAAAAATGCTGAATGTGAGAAAGCATTTGAACGCCGAACGAAACGTTCAAATGATTGAACGTTTTTATCACTAAAACGTTTTCTCACATCCCACATTAACATTTTCACTTGTATAAAATGGGATATAATGGACAATTCACATACCTAATGGACCGGGCCTGGCTAAGAGACCAACCAGTTTGGGTGGTGGGCCCACCGGGAATTGGGCCAGAAACCTGACGACCCGAGTTGCTATAGTGAAGGACAGCAGTGGTGGTGAGGACCTTGGAGGTAAAACGGGTTGAGGCCACAATGTAGTAGTCCTGAGGGGCCTGATCTGCTGTGATCAGCACAGAATAGGACTGGCCCACGTGGACATCGAGCGATTCGTAGGTGGTCTGAATAGTGTGGGTCCCTTCAACCTCAACCAGCTTCATTGTGTGGCCCTGTATCCGGAAGTTGAGTGACTCCTGGAGCCCCACATTTGATATCCTAAGCCTGTAAGTTTTACCTGCAGGAATAGCCACAAATAAGCTTTAAAATGCAAAGCCAACATTGAAGGGTTTATTACTGATGTCTAGTGATGGAATAAAAAGAATGTGATTTATGTAACATTCTAGAAAGTTACCTGGTTCAACAGTAAAAGATGCACCACTAAGGAAAGATGAACCACTTGGACCACGACCATTGATAAGAACAGCATTTGGGAAAGGAAGCCTATGACCACGGTCAAGAATGGTCTTTAATATCTGCGATATAATTTTTAAAAAATTGAACATAAAACTTGTTAATATCGTACTAAATTAGAAGGCTAAATTTGTGGTTGGTGGGTGTTTTACTAAATTAAACCCTTAGAAAATGCATAGAGTTGTTCATTACCTTGTGATTAAATTTGTACCAATCTCCTATCAAAATACTATAATCTCCAGCTGGTTCAGGAAATGGGACTGGGATTCTGGGCCTGCTGAGGATTTTAATGGCTCCAAAGCCACCAGCTGCCTTGTGAAAGGCAAGAGATGGGAAGTAGAAGAAACTGCCAATCTGATCCTTGACTTGTAGTGTGTAGGTGAAGTTCTTGCCTGGTGGGATAGGGCATGTGGTGCCATACACTCCATCTTGGAATGAATTTCTCCTCTGCTGAACTCCATTCCTGTTTTGTTTAATTTCCCCAATTTCAATTTAGTTTCATATCAAAATTAAAAGCACCAAGAATGTACATCAAATTGTAAAGCTTGGGAGGTATATAGCCTAGATGCTTGAAACCAAGGTCATGCTAGCTGGACTCTTGATAGCTAGTGTCAAAAGCACAAAAGCAGCAAAAACATTACTCCTTTTAAGTTATGTGTCATCAGTTGGCCGGACACTCACTCCATAACAAAGAAGATTAGCTAAATTCACTGATAGAGAGTGATATTAAAAACATCTTGAAACTTATTCAAATATTGAGAACTTTTAAATTTTATAGATTCTTTATATATTTATATATTATATTACACGAAAAGTCAAAGACCTTATTTATATAATTCACCTTAATCCCCCAATATCTTAGGCCAGCATTAGTCCACATAAATTTGAGATCTAAGTTATTGTATGATATGAGATTCTTGCATGTGACACAATGGGTTGACCAATAAATTTAATAAATGTAAAATAAGCAACATTAATTGTTAGTGCAAATGGGCCCATTGTAGGCCCACATGACTGAACCCACCATCTCACCCCCTACTAAAGAGCAGCTAACATAGGCCAGACAAAGAGGAAGGTGGGTAGAACTTAAGATGGGCCTCTCCACTCCACATGGAGAGTTGACCTCAGCCCACTAAGAAGGAGAGTAGAAATTGTTGGAACCCAAATCCACTTGTTCCAACTTCCAATTACTATATTTATCCACTGTCAATAATCAATATTAATTGGTCGGTTTCAAACAAAATTAATGCGTGTGGCAATTGGTGTCTATGTTGCCACCAAACCATTCGACAGCAAACACAAATATAGTGCGATCATATTATAAGCATGACAAGTTCAACCCAACCCACATGTAACATTACGTAACCGTGTCTATATTATATAGTAGTTTCATAGTTGCATGTACGTAAATGTTATCCATGAGCTGTCTGCATACTAAATGTGTGCTGCAACTGTTCCATAGTAAAAGCTGGCATATAAAATTCAACAGCTAGACTAAATTTAAAGCTGAGATACTAAGAAGAAAGATCAAATCAATTAAATATAGTTACAACCTCAGTAGTGCGATTTTTCCACATATAAAGAAATAATGAAATTGACTTGTCATGTAATGCTTCATTCTTATATCATATATATATATATATATATTATATTATATTGTGAAACTATAATTTGAATCCATTGATTAGATTGAACTGTGATTTAATGTATGACACAAACAGTAATTCGACTATGTAATACTAGATTGGCCCACACAAGATAAGAAGAAAGATCAAATCAATTAAATATAGTTACATCCTCAGTAGTGCGATTTTTCCACATATAAAGAAATAATGAAATGGAAAATGAAATTGACTTGTCATGTAATGCTTCATTCTTATATCATATATATATATTATATTGTGAAACTATAATTTGAATCCATTGATTAGATTGAACCGTGATTTAATGTATGACACAAACAGTACTTCGACTATGTAATACTAGATTGGCCCACACAAGATATTTGCGCAAATTTTATGTATAAGTATGTATAAATTTACCACATGGCCCTTTATTTTTTGAAATTAGTAATTACAATTAGTAAAGTAATAAGGGCTAATTTGAAATTTTCTATGATAGTATAGTTCACAAAGTAAGTTTTTCTTAATAATAATACATATATGTGTGTCTGTGCATTCATATATGTTATGTGATATCTCATTATTTGATCATAATATACTAAAATAAACTAAAAACGTGGTGATAATTGAAAGACGGATCCTTAAGTTTCGTCTTATATGATGACATATTATACTTGAAAGCAAAAGTAAACTACCTAATACTTTTTAGGGAATAAAATCATGCAGTTATATGGTTTTCCTTGTAAAGATCGATAATCAATATTTGTATATACCTTTCTGTCCACACCAAATATTTATAGTATAGCATCTCTAAGATATTTGTCAAATATGACAACTTCATTGGAAATGAAGATTTAATGACCATGAAAGTGTTCCGAAATCCATAACTTCTTTTTTTATAAATATTATTTGTTCGCAATACTATAGATATATCATAGAGCTAGCTAGGAATTAATATATAGTTCATTGTATCAAACTAATTAACATAGAAATCCCGCTTAAGAAAATTTGAAGCTAACTCATGAAGAATATATAATGCATGGTATTAGAGAGGTGGTTAGAAAGCTGGTTCGATTCATATAACATGACTCAACTAAAACAAGAGAATATTTAGAATTAAAGTAACATTGAAAATGGTAATCAAAAAAGAAAAAAGAAAAAGAGAAAGTAGTAGGAGAGGAAGAAAATCCAACCATGAAATGAGGAAAGGCTCCGGCAAGCTGTTATGAACATTGATAATGAGGTTGTCATTGGTCACAGAGTAAATCTCAGGCCCTGGAAACTGACCATTTATAAGAATTCCCTGCAACAACAAATTTGAACTTCAATTATGAAGAATATATATAGATACCAAGTTAATTACATACCAACTCATGCAGATTAAAACATTTCATTCAGTCCAAAAATGATGAAGGCAACGATCAAAATTTGAAGTATAATTAGATACAAACCTGTTGCTTTACACCCAATGGGTATATGTCACCATAGGTCACATTCCAGTCAAAAAACCTGTAAGGGTCTTCAGCAGTGGCAAGACCCAGAAGAGCCAGAGCCAAAAGCTTGAGCAGCATTTGGTGCATGAGAAAATGAAGAAGAAGAAGATGATGAAGATGGTGATGAAGACGAAGATGAAGATGAAGACTCTCCTCCTCCAATTTCAGAGAAGGTTACAGAAAGAGACACTTCGGGAGGGCTGGAGTTAACTGACTGATAAACTCTCTACGACTTGTATTTAAAGAGCCAAGGCCTCAAAAACGAGTTGCCGTATTATGTTTTAGTGTGCTTAGTGGGCAGTAATAGACTGGCAGCGGTGGAAGGACCCACGTGGCACAAATCCATAAAAAATTTCACTTTCTCTACGGTCTTCTATACAATAGTGGAAGGTATGGACAACTAATGTTCTGACACGTATGACAAAAAACACAAGTTCGTATTTATTTAATGACCAAAATGCCCTCACCAGCCAAGTTGGGGGTCCTAACCGCGTAAGTTAACTTTGCTACACCACATGCATTGCTGGAGGAGTGGGGAAGTCCGTGATTTCTGACGCGACACACGGAATCTACATGTGGCATAATTTTCTCACTAACCAAACAACACGCCACCTTTGTGTTTTATACTTATTATTTGTTTACAAACTTTTCGGTGTTGTATGAATTCATAGAAAGAGGGCTTGTCTCGTCTTGGTGGGCGCAGATATGAGACACAAATGGTATGAATGTTAATTAAGGGATTGATTGATTTTACGCGCAAACGACTAATAATTGCTTTTGCTTTTGGGACATTCTTATGCTCTTCTTTTGGCTCTTTGCCTTATGAGACAAGTCAGCCAACCACCTCTGGGCACACCACGAAACTTCCCAATTAATCCATTTTTAATTTTTGGTTTAAAGTATTTTTGAGGATTACAGTGAATGATTATGGAGATTGTGTTTGGATGCTGCTTAGATGACAGATTTGAAATTTAATTGCTGGAATCTAATAATCATTTGTTTTGTTTTTTGGGGTTGATATTGCATTAATGCATTCACGTTCCTCATGAAAATAATGGGTTTTGTTTACTTTTTTGTGTATAAGTAAATTAATAATTTTGAGATCAAAATAAGGATTAATGAGTTGACTGGGAGTGGGAAGTGTTGAATAATTTTTGTTTTTCGGTGAACTGGCAATTAAGTATTTATTTATTAAAAGTCTACGTCCACAAATTAATGCATGAAGATCATGTCCTTATAAATTAATGGATGGAAATAATAATTGACAGAAACTTTTTGTTCCACCTAGAAATCTCTCACATAGTCACATGCATGTGAGTTTGATATACAGCAAATATTTTATATTTCTTTGCATTTATATCATTGGATGTATTTGATGTGGCTGTATTGTAGATGTTTTCTTATAAAAAAGCATGAATCATAATTAATTTAGATACAATTATATTGAAAGCTAACCATGTAATCGCTTGCAAAAATAAATGGCATTCCTAATATAGAGGCTAGGTCATACTGACAAGGCTGCAATTTGGGATCCATATGCAAATTGTACAATTTGCGAGGAATAAAACATCATATAACCCAATCATATAAAAGGCCTCTAATTTATTGCCTTGTTTTAATCAAAATTTAAACTTAAAACTATTAAAACTTTTAACAAAATTTTAATAATTTTGATTTGGTAATATTTCAAAACTAAAAAAATTTAATTCTTTGGTCTGCAAAAACACACATCTTAGAAGTGATGATTTGTCAAAAATGGGCTTCAGCTGTTTGTTGGCTGGCCTCTTATACTTTGGATTTGGATCTTGATTGCTGGAATTTGGACTCCCCCGAACCCCATATTTGGAACTATGGGCTCTCCGGCTCAAAGTATCAATAAGGGACTAAGGGTCCTCGCTCTTCAAAACATCGAAGATGCATTTCTTTTGTATGATACACATGGATTTCCTGTCGAAATAACAACAGAAGTGGCTGAAGAACGTGGTGTAAGCATAGTATGAATGGTTTTGATATTGAAATGGGAAAACCAAAGGCAACAATCTCAGGCTGCACACAATGCCGTTAAACTTTCCATGGGAGATAGTGGTTGAAAGTCTTATAGTGAATGGGAACTCAGTAATACAGGTTTCTAAAGGAAGTGATGCAGAAGTATTATTGAACAGGACTCCATTTTATGCAGAATCAGGTGGTCAAATTGCAGATCATGGGTTTTTATATTATGATAATTAACCGAATACAACACTATCACAGAAAATACTGCTTCATAGAAATCCATACATTGGTAACAATCTCTTCAGCAATAGCTAGGTGAGTGACAAGTGTCTATTACATATCTAAGGGTGTTATGGGTACAAATGGAACTTGACAAGTGGAATGGACAATAAGGTTTTAATTTGTCTTAGAATGTATCTATTCGATGCATATAGTATGGTTTAACAGTACTTTACTTTTGAGTAGAAATCTCGCATGTTAGACATTCAATTCTAATATAAGGAATTGTGCACATGGCACGTACTAGCTAGGTGTCACGGTCTGACTTTTCATGCAGCGGAATATGATCGTGTGGCGCCAAGATTCCTCTAAACCAAGGCTAGCCATTCTTTCTCATATGCTTCATTCATGATTTTGACCCATCTCGAGGTTTGCCAACAAGAACTACCCCCTTGAGTCTCGCTCGCAACGACTATACGGTCACTTCCTTGTGTTCTGGTTGTTAGCCAAGACACTCGCCAACCGATAGGTTCTTATGGTGCCGGCAATTCGTTCTTCATATCGGGCCTTACATTATTCCCACGTCATTGTTTGTCATGGAACTAAAGGCTAACTCATGCCCATTGTCTATTCCTCGAGTTGGACATGCAAGCTGATTTGTAAGCATGCCACCCGATTGGGCAATCCTTCGCTGATGCCCCACATAAGCTTTCTCACTTTAGCACGGGGTCGCCCCTTCCCGTACCGATGTCATCATTGAGTACTACATAGCCATTGCGCACCATGAAGTCCCCGGGAGTTCAAACATAGTTTACATGTTGAGCATATTGCGTGGCATAAGGAATTCTCTCAGTTAGCCTTGTCAGCACGCGCGCAGGGCAATACAAGCACTCCCACTAGCTTGTACTGTCCGTGTCACCTCCTGTGCCATAGAGACATATAACTGCTTTCTAGAAGTCATATGCCCGCCCCCTAGGTCCCCACATGGTCCTAAAGTAGCTCGCTTAATGCCCTTTAGGTGAGGGCGCCAGGGGTGGTGGAGAGCTTGACACCATGTCTCCCTCTAAAGAGCATTTTATGCATTTCTTCACAAAATAGGAGGAAACATTCGAAGACTTTTTTAATAAAAGTCACGTGGCTTATTATGTGTTTTGTGATATTCCCCTTTCTAATATATCACCTCTGCCTATATTTCGGAGAGTTTGCCGCTTTTTTTCTCCGCGGGCCTCAGAAACATGAGACTTTATGCGAATCCTGCCGAAAGGGCGGGGTTTAGCGCCTTTATCATTGTGTTAGCCCACAAGCACAAATCCTCGGCGCGGAATATAATCCCAAAGTACTCCAAAGACTCAAATATAGTAAATCAAGAAGGTGGTAAGATTTATAGATTTATATTCTATGATGGAAGAAATTANACGACGACTACTTCGCTTATTAGATTAGTATTGGCCGCCTATCCCGAAATGAAATGGGATGGAATAGAAAGAACGCGAAGCGCTAGCGCTATAGGATCGGTTTTGGGGGGGATAAGCTTGTGAAGAAGCAAGCTTATCCCCGCCCCGATCGGCAGCTGCTGGGTCTCCCCATCTCTCCTAAACTTCCCCCGGTCTTCGGCCCGAGCTGTATGAGGCAGAAACTCGTCCCACGTACGGTTCGGAGGCCGAGCCCTACCCCAGCAGTAATGGTGCGGCTTAGGTCAACTAACACAAAGAAGATACAGTTCACTCAACGATTGCCTTTGGGTTCCGAACTCCATATGGGGAAGGAGCGTTGTTGTTTGCGAGGTCTCGATCATTTACATGGACCCACTTCTCATTCCATTTGTGGAAATTTGATGATCTATAAACCGTCCCTAACGAACGATCGGCTCATGTTTGAGCACGATGAATCACTTCGTGCCGACCTGTTGCCAATAAACCTTCCGGCCTCGTATGAGAATGGAAACCTGGAGCATTTTCTGCATCGGTGGATGAAGAATCGCGAACATAAGAATTTCTGGTTGACCATGTTCCCAGAAAAAAGATACTTTCGAGAAACGACGAGCACGACTGAAGTGGCTATACATACAAATCCATTTACGGATCTATATGCTTCGATTGGAACCGGAAGTTCCAGAACAGGCGGCTGGTATACCACCATAATGAAACTGCCTTTTATTTTTTTTATTCGGATAGGATTTATGTTGGCTTCGTCGGGAGGCTCGCGTAGTTTGTTACGTCAGCTCCAAAAGGATAAGTTGCGTTGGAATCGAGAAAGTTCCGTGGAGTTCATAATTGCATAAAAGGAGTAAAAGTAGTGGCTGCGGCGCGTCGAGGCACTTCTTCGACGGTCCCCGTCCGCCCGGCCTGCCGGCCCGATCTGAAGAATTCATGGGCCGGCAGGCGGGCGAGACAGAATGGGCGGGCACTACTAACCAAGCCTAGTTCTCGCCGATAGGCGCTGGTAGCTTGCTTCCAAGCCTTGCCTTATATAATAGTTGTTTGTTGCCATGGCCCGAAGGAGCCTTGAGCATTATATTAGTCAAGCGTGCCATATATATTGAGGGAAGGGAAAAAGGGGCCTCTTTCCTCGCCCGATGGTAGAGGTCGATCCCCTATCACCTTCGGTGCCTCCTTGTGGTCCTTCTCTTTAGCTTTTCCTCGGCCTTTAGAGCTAGTTGATAGGCCACTTTCCGCATCCGATGCATCGAGATTTCATCTTGGATTTCTAACCTCAAGCTCTATCAAGCAAGGGATTCTTCGTCGGATTCGTTCAAGCCATTGCGAATAAACAATTGGTGGAACTCCGCAACTTGTTAGGAGTAGGGGCTTTCTTGTACGCTTCTCTCCCCCCTATCCTTTAAAGCGAAGTGGAACCTTTGGAACAAGCTTTGGGTCTAATCGGAGGGTAGAAATTTCTCCCGCGACCTCGATCGCATATTGTCTCATGTACTTCCCTTTGCCTTTCCGCTCACGCCTTGCTTGGACTTGATCCCACCAAATTGAGGCATGACCCGTGCTCAGGAATTTAACCTTCGCACACCTTGGATAGTTCTTTCCAATCAAAGAACTTCTCCACGCTACTTAGCCAATCAAGAAAGTCCTCGGGATGCATCGGCCATGGAAATCGGGAACGTCCACTTTGATCCCACGATCTTCCTTTTATTTCCCTAAAAAGAAGACCCGGCTTCTTCTTCTTTCTTTTACGAATCCGGCAAGCGAAAATCCCTTCTTCTCTTGAGTGATTGCTTGAGTTAAGCCTTCTTGACTAGTTTTGAGTCTCGATTTTCAGTCCTTGGATGATCTTTCGGGTCTTAGTACAATGGATTCCATAGGCTTTTCCCGTGCTCTTCCGAAAGAAGCATCTGGAAATGACTTGTCATGGGCTTATGCGATGAAGAATGATTTGCTCGGGAAAAAAGAATCTTGTGCTTATGTGGGCTTCAATTTCCCAAGACTAGAGAAGGGGATTTTCCTACAAAAGATGAAAAGTGCTTAGCTTCAAATGGGATGACTTGTGTACTTCCCTTGAGCCCCATATACACCGTCACCTCTTTTGCGACTGCTAAAGATTTTTGGGAAAAAATAAGTAATCTTGATTCTCAGGACGATTCTCCGCCTTTCTATCAGTTGCAACATGAAGAACATGCCTTAGCTTATGGGTAAAATAAAGAAAGAAGTGTGCTATACTATTTATTATTACCGAAGGCTTAGGCTTCTATGGGACCAGCTGAACATGAGGGACCCCTTTCAAAGATAGGGGCACCGATTCTAAAGGCTCTTGTCGGGAAGAATTTCATATAACATAGAATAGCCTTATAGAGTATAAAGGGGCTCTCTAAGTTTTTGATGGGCTTGAGGCCTGAGTTCAAGAATGTTAGATCCTCAATTCAACATCGAGTTCCTCTACCAGACATTGAGAGAGCAGTTGCTGATGTGAGATCCGAGGAGACTCGACTTGAGCCCCTTTACTAGGTTGGGTGCTGGGGGTCGATCTTATATTACTCAGGGTGCTTCAGATCAGGCTCTTGCGGCTGAACATGCTTCGGGACAGCGACCCTATGGTCAGAATCTTCAATCTGGAAGCTCCGCTGGTGCATCAGGCCAACGAGACATGTCCAAGATCGCCACTATTGCAAGAAGCTGGGTCACATGATTGCAGACTCTCGCAAGCGGCAGAATGCAAACTCTCGTCGACAGTCAGACACAGCTCATCTTGCTGCTCCCCCGGAGACGCCTACTGAATCGGAGACTTCCCAATCCCCTTACTCCATAGGGCCTCTGCAGCATTACTTCTATGATCTTAGGAGCACTCCCACGCCCGACACAGATAGTTTTACCCCGGAAGCAGATTCAGAGGTTGAATCCGTCTTGTCATATCTCTTCCTCCTCTGTTACAGGTATTGGATCCCCCTTACGCTTACAACATAGGGGGCTGCTTACTTTCTTCGGGTGCATCGAAGAATATGACTGGTGATTCTTCACTTCTTTCTTCTCTTCGTTCTCCATCTAAGTTCCTAATTGTTTAAACTGCAAACTCCGAACAATTCCCTCTAGCCAGTCTTGGTACTCTCTCTCTCGTTATCATCGAATATGTTCTGCTCTTTTTCATCTTCCCGCTCTCTCAGTGAATCTTCTTTCCGGCTTGAAAAAAAAAAATGCTTATATTCACTTCTCTCCTACCTCCTGTCTTGAACAGGATCATGCGATAGGCCCTTAAGGGGATTGGGAAGGACCGTAGAGTTGGCAAGCTCTCTTTTTTGGAGAAACTTCGTTTACCTCAGTCTTTTGCCTTTTCTGCTGTGTTTGGTGTTGTTCCCTCCCCCTTTTTTGTTGTGGCATCGTAGATTAGGACATGTCTGCAGCCCAAGGCTTAGATATTTAATTTCTACTGGAATGTTGGGGTCTGTACCTAACATTGAGATTTCTACTTATATGGGTTGCAAGCGGGGAAAGGCCTCGGCCCTTCCTTTATTAAAGAAGCTCTTTCTACTTCTCCTTTTGATCTTGTGTCCGAAGTCCATCCTGCCCCTCTGTTATCGAAAGGAGGATCATCCGTATATGTTATTTTTGACAGAACAATGAAAAAATTTACTAAAATCAAGGTTTTCCGTTCGGGGTGAATATATCTCCGCTGCCTTCCGAACTCTGCTTGCTTCAACTCACTTCACTTACAAAGCGCTTTCCCAACGATCCTGCCCCCACACTCCTCAGCAGAATGGAGTTGCCGAGCGGAAGCATCGCCATATATTGGAGACAGCTCGCTCTCTCTTGCTCTCAGCTTCTGTCCCTAGTTTATTTTGGGCTGAAGCTGTTCTGACTGCCGTATCTTTTTTGAACCGAATACCTTCCTCTGTCATCTCTGGTCTGTCTCTTTTTGAGAGAAGATTGTCTACCCCGCCGGACTATGAAGAGCTTCGAGTCTATCGGGAGAGGATGTGGTGGTAACCCCCGCAGCTTCGTCTAGAGCCGGGCGTCCAGCCGTGTAGGAAGACTCGCCCTGGCCACTATAGCGACCCCACCCCCAACTCTAGCTGAGAAGCACCCTCCATCCACTTCCCCCTTTCCGTGTGCCCAAAAGCCCGCCCGCCCGGTTTATGAGCCCCTTTCCGATTCCCTCACCCAATCTCATGAGAAGCAAGCCCAGCAGGCCCAGCCTTAACCTGTCCCCAGACAGCCAGCCCTCACCAGGCTGCTGGCATTGAAAAATGCTCCGCCACGAAGCAAGCTCTCCCGATCCCGAATACGACAGATGCGGAAGTGGCTAAAGAAGTCGGAGGAAGAAAGTAGTTGGGCAATTGTATGCGCGAGGGTGCATTATTAGTATTCTGAGAATTGGCAACATTGACAGAAGGGGGAAGAAAAGGGGGTAGGAATAAACTTTTTTAGGTGTAGCTATACTAAAGTAAGTAGTCGGCCTAACCTTCAGTTCCCGTAACCCAGTTTTTCTTTCTCACTCCTTATGTACTTTTTCTTACTTAATCCATACTTTTTTACTTTTTCTGAAGTGTGGGGCAAAGGGTGCCCTCTACTTCTACTTCTAACTAAAGGCGAACTGCAGGCATTGCAAGCAAATAAAGAGCCCCCGCCCGTTTGAGTCGTTGCGAGCCGGAAAGCGTACCGGCAGTTTGAGTCGCGAAGGGGCCGCTTGCTTAATTAATTATTATTATAATTAATAATAGATATATATTATAATTAATAATAGATATATAATTATATAATTATATCTATAAACTAAGAAAATCCGTTTTTTTTTATCCAATTGTTCATTCCTGGGAAGAGGAAGAAGCAGATAGAGCAAAGGCCTCCTCTTTCCGTCTGCTCTTCCCGAAGTGAGCGAATTGCATGTAGAGATCCGTAGGGGCTTATAGTTTAATTGGTTGAAACGTACCGCTCATAACGGTTATATTGTAGGTTCGAGCCCTACTAAGCCTACCACCCCCTTCTCTTCACCCGATACAAGGCAGTCGAAGTCCTCGCCACCCTGCGGATCTCAATCTAGCGACGGCACCTGGAACCACACTGCTGCCGCTGCCCTTCGGGCACGCCTCCTACGCTTACCACTCACCTACGCTCTTGCAGCATGCCCCCTTCGGGCAATACGGCTTTCGTAAGTAATACGCGAAGCAGCTGAGCCTTCGATCGCTATATTCTTGCGATAGCGAAGGCGTGGTTCATCCTCTAAGAGAGAGTAGATGCGAAGATTCGGATCGAAGATCTTCGCGAGACGGCCCAAGCGAAGATCGGCACTCGAAGGCTTGAGGAGCAGCCCGCTAAAGGGGAAGCCGTGGAGACGGCAGACTCGCCAGTCAGGCACACCGTGAGGCTGACTACAGCAGACCGGGAGGTTACAATTCCAGTTTTCCTGTTTCAATTTCCGGGAGTGAATGTAGGAAGTGCAGACGGTGGATCAGGTGTGAACATTCAACCAAAGGCGTCTTGGGTATCGGCAATAGCTAAGCATTGTGGCCATCACAGTTCAAGCTACATATGGCTGGCGTACAACCTACAGGCTTCTTAGCCAAAAGAAAAACAACAAAAAAGGATGCCTGGTTTGGTACCTTTAGTCTAATCTTAGACAAAGAGCAAGGAGGATATGAAGCACTGCCGGGTAGACCATGGCTCCAACCGGGGCGGTTCATGACTGGGCTAATAAAAAACAGTCTCAAGCAGGGATGGAAGGCGGAAAAGGCTTGGCTTTGTTTCACAGAAAAAGGACTAAGGAAATTGCGTTTCCGTAGCGGTGATGCTGGCGTCAGCTGACCTGGTTGAAAAATATATATAGTAGGGTGCTAGCCAAATCGCACTAATGCGATTCATTCGCCCTACTATCCTACAGAGCAATTCAAACTCTTAGTAAGACTGGGCTAGGGCTCGGGGACTCATTCTATTCTCTCTGAGGTCAGGTAGGTGAAACGTCTAGCTTAGGGGGGCGCGTCGAATCGCTGAAAGGCCTTGGTGATTCTCCAATTTGGTAATCTGAAGATAGAAAACCAAAATGATTCCAAACCTCACTTCAATAGTCTCGTATCCACGCTGCCCCGACTCCAAACTCGATGTTTGTTAACTAAGCAGGGCATTCCCAAACTCTTTCTTATCAAACAAACTCCTTTCTCGTTCCGCCCTTATCAGGCTGTTTTCATTATGTGTTCTTTGCAGTGTCTAGGGAGCTTAGGAGTGAGTTAAGCCAATGCGTACAAATAGACAGACCGGGTTCATCCTTTTATGTTGAGGTCGGTGCAAGTCTGTCTATGATTAAGAGTATAGGTGGTGTTGAAGCTGGCTTATTCATGCTAGTCATCTTAGAGCTATGAGTCAGAACAATGTTCACCAACTCTTCAATAGTAATCTTGTTCATATATCGAAAAGCTTTTGAATATGAGTTTAAATTGTTATATTAAAGTGTTTTGTTGTCTCCTCCCCAAGGTAGCATTGCCGAGCGGGCGATCCCTGTCTTGTTTATCCAGCTAGCTTTTCTCCGTGGTACTAAAATTCTATTTGTGAGAGCTCGGCTACTTTTTTTTTAAGGGCGGGACCTTAATTCTCAATAAAAATGCCTACCTATAAAGCGCTGAGTTGAAGAGGGAACAAGTCCCAAGATGATAAGTGGGGGAAAAAGTCAAATAAAAATCTCTTCAAAGCTGAGCTTTTCGGTTCGCCCCCCCTATGTGGTCGGCCTTCTTACCAGCCCGCCTCCTTTCTCTTGGTGGAATATATCAATGCCCGAGCTCCTGCTTTGCTTGCGTTCTTCACCGGCGCTCGCCGGATGTATCACTCATCCCGCTCCAAAGGTAAGGAGTCTTCTGTGTGTTAGAATCTTTACGGGAATGAATCGCATATGTTGGTTGAGAATTGCTCGGGAATTCATTGATAGTTATTTGCCAGGTTCTAGGGTTGGGCTACTCTTCTTTTTTGTCGATCGAGCCGCTTTCCCTCATTCCACTCGTCCAGCCTTCTTCACGAACTTGTACAATCGATGCCACAGAGATAGCCAACTCTATTATCGAAGAAATAAGGAAACAGGCGACGATTTGGCACCAGATATCCGGGGGTGTAGAAAGAGCAGCTGTGAGAAGCGGAAAAACCATCAAAAAACGACGATTGTTCGTGAAGGTTTCCACAGAAAGACCCCTTAGTTCTGGCAAACGGATCACAATTACAGGTACCTGGGAGCATACCGATGGAATGAACGAAATACGAACAGTTAACATAATATGGTCATAGATCTTAGGTTGTAACTTGATCATGAGCGAATTTGTTGATGTTGCACCCACGAAGTATGGAAAGTGCCAAACATTGGGAACTACCCGGGGAGGAGTTAGGAACAGGAACAAGGAGAAGCGAGAACCACTTAAATAGAGGAATCGATTGTATTTCGTCCTTTGTTCTCCATAGCAGCTGGGGATCAAAAAGCACCAAATTTGATGACTTATTAAGGGAAAGACGAAATAAGAGCATGCTATTGAAGACGTTGCAACATATGTCGGGGAGGCCTCCGTTGATTGTGTACAAACAAAATACGAGTCCAAGGGCAGGGTAAGAAAGGGTTTAGCTAATGGAGATATTAACTCTTCCGGGAACCAGTAACGCGTAAACCATGTCAAACCAAGACCGATCAATATCCGAACGGAACGGATTCGAACTTCTCCTAGAATAGTTTCCGGTGCGAAATGAAATTCATAGGATATATATATGAGTAATTCAAAGGAAAAATAGAAATATTTGATAGGATTGTGTAGCCTGCTCCCAAGCCCAAGCGCTAGTTTTGTTCCTGGCGGACGAAATGAAAAATTTCTTGATCCAGCTTTTATTGGTATAGGAATAAAGAGAAATCTATGCGTACTAACCCCCCATGAAGGTTCGCTTAAATTTTTGATATGTAAGGGAATTTCGCCCCTAAAGAACTTATTTAAGAATCAAGACAGTTTCGCAGCTCATTTCGACGTTGATTCGGTTCCATCTCTTGGTATTCTTGGGAATTCTCGAGAGTATTCATCTCGTCTTCAATGAGCTCCCCTGCCCCCCTTCTGATGTTATAAAAGAGTGCTTCTCTCATAATAGTCTCTATGTCCTTCTCGTTGATGAGAAAGTCAAAGAGTTTTTCTTGGATTTGCAGCCTTTTTTCAAGAATATCGACTTCGAAAGTCTCGAATTCCGGGGCCGATTCATAATGCTTTTTCCCCAGCTCTGCTTGTTCATTTAAAAAAGTTTGGACGGAGCGCAGGTATTCCCCATCCTCCATTTGCGGGGGAATTTGAGAGTCACATGAGGCTTCGAGTTCTTGAATTCGTTGATACAAGGACGACTCTTCGACTTGATGATCAAGTCGAAACTGGGGAACAGGAACTGGGTCTTCGACTGCTTCCGCGACCGCCCCTCTTTCTGATTCGTTTGCTTCTTCAAAAGAGAAGGAGCTCTGATCCGAATCCGAGGATTCAGAAGGAAAAAGATCTGCCTGGGGAACTTCGGCCGGAGCTGCTGCCTGGCGCGGCGCTGAAAGTTTTTAGACAATGAAGCGGCTTCGAAATTTTACTTGTCCAAGAGCGCCTGTACTGTTGCTCCTGTAATCCATGTACGCCCATTCTAACAGCTAGCGGATGCCGCCTCTTCGCATTCGGGTGTACTTGTAGTGGCGCAGCCGGTTGACTATTGGTTGTAGTCGTTGCCGGCACGCCGCAGTCATAACAATCTAAATAATGGGGATGGAAAGGGGGGTGGTGGGTCCAGGCTTAGAGAAGGAAGTAGAAGCGTTCGAGTGAATCTGATGCTCTCCGAACCGAGGAAGCACATGCTAGCCCCACCAGTCCAAGGCAAAAGAAGATTTCCAGAGACACATCACAGAATTCCACCCGAAAAAAGAAACGATGTAACCTCGGAAGTTGGCCAATAGTTTAAAATCGAATGTTGATTCCTTTGCGCATCTCATTTCCTGTCTTTTTTTTATGTCTTTGTGCACGTTTCAAAATAATCCACTGCGCCTTAGTATAATAAGCCCCCCTTGGAAAAAAAGCGCCGAGGACGAACTCTGACTATATAATATCTAATAGGAACCAAAAGAAATGATCGATGTAACAAATCACTGCTCCTCTTAAAAATGCTATAATCCCGAAGGTAAAGACCATATCATTACGAAAAGATAGGACTGATCTCGTATGATTACTTCATTAAATGCACTTGTCATTCGTTGTCAGACACACTTATCGAGAAAAGATAGCTCATAGTAATGATATCGGGGTTGGCACGAGTCTTCCTCACTATAAAGGGCCCTGGGTCGAATATCGGTCATACCACAGTTTCCCCCTTCACAATAGAAGAAGAACGTCGATCATAATGGAAAGCCTCTTTCCCCCGGTCAGTGACGAAAGTTACCAGGAGCAGTACTTCTCCCGCCAGGCTGCCCAGCTGAAACATCTCAGTAACTACCGGCAGATCCACTGGAAGGCCAGAAGAGTAGGTATGGCCGTGGATGATGGTCAAGTGCTACGGAGAAACCAGAACGATCCGGTTGATCTGGTCTTCGACATACTGTTGCTCCGTCTGCAGATTTCGGAGGTGTAGGACGAGATGCGCAGTGCAAGTCGAGTGAGGTAGAGCATCATTCATAGGCGAGCAGGCGAGTTGTCCCATGTCTAGTCGAGTATGCGAGCGGGAAGATCCATCTCAGACAGAGCAAACAACGAAAGACCGATCCAGATTCACCTCAGCGATTGACCTTGACCGTAGATTGTTACCAACAGAGGACCGGGCAGTTGATCATCGAAATTCCAGATTTTTAATTCCCGGCTTTCCTTCGCCAATCAAGTGCGGGACGTACTACTGATTGATTCCAGACCAGTTTGACCGGGGAATACCTTTGATATAATAGAACGGAAAGCAAGCAAAGCAAATTCCAATGATTCGAGATCTGGATAGTGCACTGAGCGAAGCAGCAGAAATTGGACCTAAAGCGCCGACGCTTGTCCGCCGACTCCTCTATTTATAGATTTATATTCTATGATGGAAGAAATTAAGCCTCGAGCTATAGTAGCCGAGCCCTATGAGAGCAAAGCTCCTCTTTTGGCTTAAGAAAGATGGTCATAAAAACGAGATCTTTCATCAGCCAGGCCAGATCAGACCTGGTGACATACTCCAGATGAGTGGCCGGTCCCAATTGCGGAGGAAGATCCAGATTCTGATTCAGATGAAGATGAAGTCGCAGGCCATATTGATTTGAAAGGAAGGTAAGCCGCTTCACCTCTGTCCGCCTATCCTCTTTTATCTTCCTTTGTTGCCGCTTCCAGACATGGGAGAAATTAGAGGAATGAATGAGGTACTGCTGACCGGGTGAGAGAGATATTCCCAATTGCACCAGCAGAGCCGGAGTAAGCGGATTGGCGTTATCAGATCCAGATGAGCTCAGAGCCATAGCCTATGCGAGCCTTACCAGAGCTCTTGTACATTTTTCTTACCGGTTTAAAAGGCCTATTTGATAGGCTTATTCTCGGTATAATCACCTAAAAAAGAGCTTGAAGAGGGCTTCGACCACTTAACTTAAAAAAATGAGCCACTGGACCGAAGAGGTGTCGCTTAAGGACACAGAGAGACTTCGAACGCTAGGTGCTTTTAAGCCTTCTTATCAAGACTTGTAACTGGACCCTAGTACCTCTCTCACTGAGAGAACTGGCATATTCTTACTAACTAAACAAAGGAAGGCATATAGACTCAGTCCCTCACCCCGGAAAGGAAGGAGAGAGCTCAGAGGGCAAAGGAAGTAGTATTTCAAGTCAAGAAGCTCGTCGTCTTACTGATTGAGCACTTGGCGAGGCAGGTGTAGATTGACCAAGGATGGGATTCGCGCATACCAATGAATGGAGTCAATAACTTTAGAAAAAAAAGATTATATTTTGTAAACAAGTAAGCAAGAGAGGGTACTCGCGGACAGATGACCAAAGAAAGAAGATAGAGCCTTGCTGACAGATCAGAAGAAAGAAGAGTCTGAGACCCTTGTCCTAATTGAATTGCAAGGGGTGACCTATACAGATAGATAGACGAGAACTCAAGGCTATTCAGGAGGAATAGAGTACTTTAATAACTACTTAAATAGATTACCGGAACAAAGAAGGAAGCAAGGGAGAATTGAATCAGACGTAAACCAAGGTCGGAGAGGCCTTAGGTAGTAATTGAGATGCCTTCAATCCCTCATCTCTCATCTGAAAAAAGAGTCTCCTGCAAGTTCAAAGGCTGGCAGTAGCAGTTGCAGGTAATCCCTTCGATTCCCTTCCTTTAGAAAGAGTAGTTGCCCCGCCCCTGCACCAGTTACAGCAATCCTGTATATGGCAGAGGAGGAGATATTCTGTATACGGCGTGGTATATATATAAATAATAATCAAGTATACGGCAGGCTATAAGATAGTCATAAGGAAATGTATAAGCCAACCGCGCCTATTTGTTTGATTGGCTAGCGAAGAAAATCCGGTACAAAAATCTTTTAAGTGAATGAAATATCGGTAATTACAGCCAAAAATACGGTGTTTATGCGACTTGTGTCCTTCTTTTGATCCTACGGAAAGGGAGAAGCTCCTCAACAAACTACTGAATAGTAGGGGAAGGGGAAGCTCATCCCTCGCTTCTTCCCTTGCGGGTCTGATTGAACTGAACTACTCGGGACCACTGCTCGCCTGACTGCTTTGGCTGCTCAACCCGATACCACCGCTTCTCGTACCTTACTACCCCTATCTATAAAGCTGCTCTACCTGGCACTCACTGCTCATTGCCTTCTTTCTTGTAGACTGGTAAGATGAACGAGAGCCTGTGTCTGTGGCTTTTCGACTTTCTCGGCATGATCTTGCGACTTTTGGAGCCTACCTTTGAGCGCCTGAATCAATTCAACAAAAAGAGGTAAAATCCCCTAGTTGGGCTGTCTTCGAGCAAGCTCTTAGCTTTCATCGTGAGTGAGAGAGGAATTGAGGCTGATCCAGCTAAGGTGAAAGCATTGTGAATCTATGTCGTCACCTCGTAACCTTAAAGAGTTGCGTAGTCTGGGCTCCATTTATCTCAAAAGCTAGAACTCGATGTCAATCCTTTTCCCGTCAAGACGCGAACTTTGTTTGGAGGCCAAAGCACAAAGAAAAAGGTTTTTATTCCTCATCCTCAAGCTTGATCTGATCTTTCTTATGTCTGCTCCCGTCTTGTCGCCTCCTATTACTGGTGGGCCACTCCTGCTTTTCGTGTTCACCACCGACGACATTTCCTTATTTTGGGACGTTATGGCAAAAGACGATGACTCTTGGAAGGAAAGAAAAGGCCTTGACTACCTCAGACCTTGCTCGAAAAGACTTTCCACCTTAAGCATTTGGTACTGAGGAGAGCCAGCCATTAAGCGCAGACCCAAGCTAAGCAAGAGATGGAAAAAGCACACTTTGATTTACGGATAGATCAGAAGGGAGATCAAAGCCCGAAAGCACCTAGTGAGCTCAGATTTTGACTGGGAAACCAACTCTATTTGGTTAAACCAGAGAAAAGAGCAGGTAGCGCATGATCTGAATGATCAAGCAATGAAATCTTCCTTTGTCGACCTGAAGCTGAAGTGAAGGAGGGAATGGAGCTGGAAATCATCCTGGCTTTTGTGAATAGGTTGTAGTTGCGTCCTTACTTGATCCCATCTTTGTTAGAAGAGACTCTGCTCAGGTTTGGAACCCGGTTTCGAAGCTGGCTTCAAAGCCCTTACTAGACTAGATAGGGGTAGCGGCATATCGTACTAAATCTGTAACCTATAGCATCATTAGTAGAGCTGGCGGCAGATTCTTTAGCACTCGTGCTTTCATTATGGATTAACTAGCACGAGTAGCGGCTTCAGTAGCTTATCCGGGGTACCTCCTGTAGTGGAGGAGGCAAAGCACCAGTGGTAGCATCAGTACCGGCATAGCCTTTTTTTTTACAATAAAGAAAGGACTGGTACTGAACTAGTAGATAGGGTTGAGTCAGTTGTTGATCCAGAAGCGGTAGAAGTGGTAGTAGCATACCTTCCATATCAAGAGCTAGAGACAAGTGATGGGCTTTCCCTGTACAATAGACCCAGTAGATCCAGTTGATTATGCTCGCGCTCATGATAGGGATTCAGTTTATGGCGTGAGGTTCAGTTCCTTATCTAGAAGCATACCTGGATATATACTCATAGTGGCTTCCATACCTATCTCCGGTAGAGCTAACAGCATATCAACCTATGACTAGTAGACCCATACCAAGATCCAGCAGTATACTTTAACATTTACAGATCTCTTTCATTATCCTATTATTATCTGGGTTACTCACCGTACAGAGCTTTTTTAATGCCAAAAATTTTTTTAAAGGTT
>QANT01006940.1:0-34252 GCA_003254885.1 Purshia tridentata | reverse complement strand
GAATAAAAATATAGAATACAAAATATGAAAATGAAAAAAAAAAAATCAACCTAAAAATCAATTATAGGATGAAGAAAGAATTGGTCCCAACCTCCCGCACGCTTTGATTTTTATGTCAACGTGTTGGACCCATTTCCACTTATAGCTGAATTGTACCCATTGAAAAGCATAGTTAATTTATTATGAAAGTTATAGTATTAATCAAAGTAATTAAAGTAAAAGATAATGACTTCAAAATAAACAAATTAAATGTAGTGGCTTAAAACTAAATACAAAGATTAATTGTCACTTACAAGTAGTTTACACCAAAAAAAAAAAAAAATCAGAAGTGAGTTCCAATAGAACCTAGGGTGCAACAATTTCCGTAGACAGAGGGTGCAAGTACAACAATATCCCAATATGGGCCGGCAGTGAGTCACGCAATTGAAGGACTCGAATAGTAGAAGTCTTCGGCCAAACCCAAAAAAATGTAAGCAGAGAAGGAAGAGGGTGACGCATTCTGCGTTCAGATGTATAGTAAGTAATACGACGTCGTAGTCATCGATCGTTGCCACTGGAGAGACGCAAACACGGTTTGGAAATTAATTATTGTACTTTAGCATTGTCAAAGCTTCGACGTCCCATCAATCAGTTTCCACATACAATGGAATTGGTCTTTGCCCCTGAAAAAAAATGGTTTCACATTCTTATCTTGACCGCGGCTTAATTAATTTCTTAAGAGAAGTTGTGGTTGGACTTGCCTGGTTGTGTTCTTATGTCAATGTCATTTGTTGTTAATTGTTTCCTGTGCCAGTAAAAACCATGAACTACAGCAATGTTTGACCCTAATACGTAAAAGGGCTGTGCTTTCTCAATCACTGGTCACTGGTCAGAGTGAGAAACATTCAACTGGGACCCCAATACATAATTATATACAAATACGAGGAAGGACTCATGAGGACTATCTATGTTTTATTCTTGCCTTCTTCACAAACCTCGACTCTGTTGCAGAATTCCTCCATGGAACTTGGTGTTCAGAATAGTTGTCTTCCATCTTTTCTCCAGAGTGTCACTGACTCAATAAATCAGACAGAGTTCTGGAATATTAATTTCCCACGTTCATGAATTTGGTCAACTCATCGGGTCAGTAATTCATCTGGAACTTCCTCTCTCTCTCTCTTGTAATTGTGTTCCTTATTTTCCTTTCTGGGCTTAATATGTATTCTAGTGTATTTCTCGTATTGAAGTTCTGTCAAATATATTGTTATACATCAAATAATTTCTAAGTTCAAATAAATGAAAGACATGATTTGGGATTTTCATCTTTGTTTGTTGTGAAAGTGAAAGCAATATGTAACAATTTGCACAGAACATATACCCCATTGCATAATTTATCCAAAAAGCAAAATAAAATTACACAACAAACAGAAAAGAGTTCATTCGAGTCTGGTCTGGAACTGATTTTAGGCAGATTTTGGGTTTTGTCCAACAGCCATTACTTATCCTATCCTCATTGGAGTCTGGTCTCATTTATCAATTGTTTCCTGTATGGAGGATTGAAGGAAATTGACTGACAAAATAGGAAACAAGTGAAACTTGGAAACTTAAAATGGATTCAATGGACTTCAATATTGGGATTGAGGATGTGGGAGTGGCAGTACTACAAGAATTATGGAACAAGGTAGCACATCAGGCCATGGGGCTTTCTAGTGAAACAAAGGATTTGCTGTTTGAAAAGGACAGCTTTCAAGAGTTCTCCAGGAGTATTTCTAACCTAAACATCCTCCTCAGTACCTTGAATGCCAACAAGGTTGAAGATGCACTGGGTTTAGAGTCCACAAAGGCTGCATTGACAACATTGAGCCTGCAGTTGAAAAAGGCAAGCAAGATCATCAAAGACTACAAATGTGGAAGCCGCCTCCGCCTCTTGCTTAAATCTCACTCAATGCTCATGCAGATGGAGGATGTGGCTAAAGATATTGCCAAGACTGTCTCCTCATTTCAGCTGGTCAATCTTGATATGGCGCTGAACTTGCGTACTATGACTAATCAGATCATCAACAATCTGGGATCAATGGAATTCCGGTCAGCATCTGCTACGGAAATAGTTGCTTCAGAGATGGAGAAATCAATGTCTCAAAATTGTAGGAATAGAGAGAATGCTCAAAAGCTCCTGGAGAAGATTGCAGATGCCGTTGGTGCTAGGCCAAGTGCATCCTTGGTACATAATGAATTGGAACTTTTGAAGCAAGAGAAAGAAGAGATGGAAGCTCAAAAGATGCAGGCAGAGGCATTTCAGCTTTCTCAACTGATTGAGTTCCTCTACAGCACAGAAATTGTTACGAGACCAGAATTGCCAGATGATGATGAAGCCTTTACATACCACCAGCAATACCCAATTCGCTCATTCATATGCGAATTGTGCAACAAGATGATGACAGACCCAGTAGCAGTTCAATGTGGCCACAGCTTTGAGAGGAAGGCAATTCAGGAACACTTTGGGCGAGGAGAGAAGAACTGCCCCACCTGCAGGCAGGAGCTTTCATCTCAAGAGCTCACGCCCAACCATTTGCTTCGAAACTCTATAGAAGAATGGAAGCAGAGAGACATGGACTTAAAATTCCGAGCTGCAGTCCCTGGAATCAAATCCAATGACCACTCTAGACAGGACAAGGCCTTAGAGGACATGCAATTTTTATTGGAAATGCCTAGTTATACAACCAAACTTGCAGAGGCAGGACTTGCAGCAAAGTTGGTGGAAATCTTAAAAGATGATAGGGTAAATGCTGTGGCTGCACTAAAATGCCTCTACTATCTAGCTCAGTACAACGACAATCAAAAGGTAAAAGAAAAAAAACATCTTGTTGCCTATCCAAAATCCTTTTTTTTTTTTTTTTTTTTTNCTTTTTTTTTTTTTTTTTAATCTATTCTAATAGATGTAAGTGGTCTTGTTGCTTGAACTTTCAGGAAGCTATTGTCAAAGCAGGTGCCATTCGCAGAATTGTGAAGCATATCTATAAAGGCGGAAGTGAATGTCATGCCATTGCAGTCTTGTTGGAATTGTCACAAAAAGAAACCCTTGGAGAGAAAATAGCAGATACAAAAGATTGTATTCCTCTTTTGGTGTCTTTACTTCATAAAAATAACCCTGAAGTTTCAGAGAAAGCTCATAAGGTGTTGCAGAACCTGTCCTCCAATATCCATTTTGTTGTCAAGATGGCTCAAGCAGGACACTTCAAACCTTTTGTTGCTAGCTTCAATGAAGGTAAAATGATATGCCTGATAATGAAGGTAAATTCCATACCTTTCTACTATTGCACAACATAATTATTTGCCTTTGCAGCATCCCAGGAGGCCCGAGCATTGATGGCTGCAGAATTGTCACGGATGCAACTCAAGGGGAAAAACATTGAAGACTTAAAAGAGCGGCAATTTATACGCAATCTAATGCAGATGCTATCTTCAAGCTCGCCAGCAAACAAATCAGCCTGCCTAAAATCTATCAAGAACCTTGTAGCATACCACAAGATCGTAAAGCGACTTCTGAAAGACCCTGTCACTATACCACATCTGCTTGGTCTCATCTCATTTAACAAGTCTGATCCACACTTGAAACAAGAAGCTGCTGAGATTCTTGCTAAATTGATTGAAGCTAGTCAGCAATTTGAACAACAAAAATACCAGGGCTTGCAAGAGCTGCAGTCGAAGCACAATGTCTGTCTAATGTTGCAGATTGCAACCAGCGCTGAAGATCAAACCAAGATTCAGTTCCTACACCTACTGGTTGAGCTAAGCTATAAATCAGAGATAGCTCGTGATATAATCCGATCAGAAAATGATGCAATTGCTCACCTCTTCTCTTCCCTCTATGGCGACCATCCTGTGGTGAGAAGATGGGCAATGAAGCTCATACATTGCATATCCGAAGGTCATCCTGATGGGGTTCCACTACCACCATCCCCTGCAAAAGAAACTGCTATTAACACCCTGGCAACAATCCTCATTAGCTCACCAGATACTGAAGAAAGGTCCGCTGCTGCAGGAATTATCAGCCAGCTTCCTAGGGATGATAGTAGTGTTGATGAGGTACTGCGCAAATCAGAAGCACTAAAAGCCATTCATGAGGTAATTTGCAGCATGGATGATGAAAATAGTGGGAACATGGCACCTGCCCACCAAGGCACATCTCTACTGGAGAATGCTCTAGCAGCCCTTTTACGCTACACAGAACCGACCAAGCCTGAGCTTCAGAGGCAATTGGGCAAGTTTGAACTGTACCCATCGCTAGTTCGTGTCCTAACAAGGGGTAGCTCATTAGCTAAGCAGCGAACAGCCATTGCGCTTGCCCAACTATCCCAGTCCACCAGCTTCTCAGTCTCTGATGAAAACAATATCCCAAACCCAACCAAGCACTCCAAGCCCCTCATTCATTTGATGAAGCATGTCTCCAGTATGTTGTGCTTCTCAGGATCAGCAGAGAATGAAAACTTGTGTTGTGTTCATGGTGCTGCTTGTTCACCAAGAGATACTTTCTGCCTGGTCAAGGCAGATGCTGTGAAGCCACTTGTAAGGACTTTGAGTGATACAGGGTCTGGTGTGGCAGAGGCTTCTCTAATGGCACTTGAAACATTGCTAAGAGACCACAGCACACAGTCACATGCAACTGCTGCCATTGTGGACAGTCAGGGTGTGGTGGCCATTCTACAAGTCTTGGAGAGGGGATCTTTATCTGCCAAAACCAAAGCCATAGATCTCTTCCAGAAGATCCTAGTGCATACGAAAATCGCTGATACGCTGTGGCAGAGATCTGAGAGGATCCTTATCCAACTTCTCCATGATGATGAACTTAAGAAAAAAGCAGCTTTGGTACTTAGGCAGATGGAAATCATTCCAGAGCAGTCCTCATACTTTTAAATTTTTATTAGTATTACAGTAAGAGCATCCACTCTAGGTACAACAACAGTGCACAATTAGAGAGTCAGCAATCAGCTTTTCCCATTAATTTTTAGAAAAGTGCACACTTGGAGAACAAGTTTGGTGAAGAAGCAGATTGAACGCACACAAGAACATCAACCTGCCTTTTACGAAGATGGGATGTGTGCAGCTGTAAAGTAATAAGAAAAAAGTTCATTCAAAGTGAGCTTCTTCGCCACATATAGTGATAAGGAAAAGATACATGTATAATATTTGTCGATGTGATTCATTTGCCATTCTTTTCTTCAGATTTTGAAGATGAAACAATTCTCACAGCACATAGTAAACTCTAGAGTCTAGAGATAGGCTTTAGTTGTAAATTCTGCTAAGGCATGACCATGAGTTGGGAAAGAAAGTTACTAGATAGTATACGAATTCTCATAGTTTTTTTGTATATACATTCATGACTCTATGTCTGCCGGGCCGCTAGCCCCATAGCCTATAAGAAGACTACGGCCCATTTTCAAATTAAGTCTGAGCTTGGGGCTGTTAGCTTATTTATAGGTTATTTAGCATGAAAATAGTGGGGCGTATGTGCATAGATAGATTCAGATAATTAATTAAGCTTGTTTGTAACTAACTATGAGGAATTAACGCAAAACCCACCGTCCCTATCTTCCCTATATGTAACCAAAGCATTTACACATCCATCGATCAATTTCATTCCATCAGAATCCGTTGTGGTGAAAATGTCTTGTAGAGCAACTGTAAGTCCCAATCCCAATATCACCATCATTTCTTGAACTCCCTTAGATTATGATTAAAATTAATACGCATGATTGAATTAACGCAGACGTTGTGGAGATCAATGGTGACCCGGTTGGAAGGGAAGCGAGCCTTTGCAACCTCAACGACTCCGAAGATGAAAGCCTTTACAAGACGTACCATCAGGTAATTCAAAATATAAGTAATTAAAAAATTTTCCAATATATGCATGCATGAATTAAATAAATGCGCGCGCATGCAGGGATGAAGTTAGGGAGATGAGAAGATCAATTTTGAAGGGAGAGAATGCACCGATTATGGTGGTGATGGGATTTGTTTTATTGGCTTCGTTATTTGCGGGGCACACGGCGAAACAGCAGCTGCGGCATGCTCCGGCCGTCAATATCACGAAGAAGAAGAGGGAATGCATGCCGGAGGTGGACCACCCCGATGTTGTTATTGCCTCTGCTGACAACTTTATCAACAAATCCTGGCTCAGGAAGATCGCTCACATTCAGGACCGCAAACCCACCCTTCACGATCCCGTCCACCCTGATCCATTTACTCGGTATATTTATATAGCTTTTCACTCGTTTTCTGTTTTTAACTTTTATGGTTTAAACTCTCGTTTCCTAGTTACATTTTGTCAAACATTCAAGACTCAACAGTTAAAACGTAAAATTTAATTATATATATTATTAAACCCTATGAAAAATAGGATAAAAATGGCAAAAATATTATAACAAGACCCACGTTTGGTTCTGCATTTAGAATTTTGGTATATATACTAATTAGATTTACAAATCAATATTGCAGGACTCGCAAGGCGGAGACGCTGAAGTCTGTCGGACTGGACCCAAGCAGTCGCATTTAAATAAGAAGAATTCTCCATGTCAACAATCTCTCAATCTCATACGTACATGAATGAATTGTGTCTCTAAGACCCAAATTAATATTAATTTTCCTTAATTTCTATGATCTCTAGCTGGTACCAACTCCTGTTAGAATATGATGATGATGATGGTGGAGGTGGTGGCGTGACCACATTGTAAATATAATTTTCGATCGTTTGATTATTTTTCCTTCTTATCTGTTCATAGCTTTTATTTTTACTGCCAATCACTAGTAATTAAATCAGAGATTGAGACCAGGGAGGCTCCCATTTTTGCTTGTAATTTCTTGGTTGTTAATTTGTTCTAATAAAATGAGACACCATATATAATATATTGCTTTGGTAGTTAATTAATTGCATATGCATAGAATCATATATGGATGCAACCTATAATATTGTAAAGTAAACTAACATTATTATATATGTTTAGATTTTGATGGCTCAATTATCTGTAGCATGGTGTTTTCCACGTACAGCAAAATTCATACGCTTCATCGCGAGTAAATTAATGTGTTTTAGAAGAACAAGGTACATATCGAAAGTCGAAACCCTGCAATTCATGGCAAATTAACCCCAACCGATCGATTCATACCAAATTATCTTAAATTATATAAATCTGCAGAGTTCATTCAATTCCAGATCCTGCCGTACCATACATATATGTATGGGCTAGAGTACCACAATTGCATAATTGCCACAGTGGCAACAACTAACACGTTAATTTATTATATAAAATTCTCTAGAACGGATGTTCATACTTTTTTTTTTTACAAATATGAGATGCCGAGTGTTTGGCATTAGCTTTCAAAACTATAGATTGTTTCTTGTAGTAGCTTTCATCGTTGTTTTTGACCCTATTTATTGAAGAATTTTCCGTTCATCCACATATTACGTAAATTTTAGAAAGTTGATTTTAGGTTATTTACAATTTAAAAGTTGTGATTGTTTATGTGTTGGATGAGGCTCTTACGTGTGTGGTTGCTACTGCTATAAAATTGAAAACAAAAAGTTGTGTGATATAGCTACTTTGCAAGAGGACTGGACTGACATTTCTAGGCCCATGAATGGCTTGTTCTTAGTCGTAGACTCGTAGGTTGTAGGCCGCCAGTTAATAGAAAAAACAGTATATATAATTACTTAACTAAAATAAGATATGAAAGAAACATGAATATGTAAGTTTCAAAAATTAAGTCTTTGGGGTTAGCCCAACAGATAAGGGTGGGTAGGATAAGAGTTGGAATTAAATTAGATTTATAATTTGATTCTTTCTAGTGTAACCAAAAAAAAAGCAAATAAACTTGACAAGAGAAAAAGAAGAGTAAAATATATGTGATTATATAAATTTTCAGAGTTCCTTCTTACTTATACTCCCTAAACACTGACATTTTTTCACTTATTTCATGAATTAGCACTTTGCACGTTGCATTAAGATAATGAGTCATTCATTAATGCATTAACATAACTCGGTGGAATAATAAAAACGATACCACCTAATTTTCATTTTTAGCGCCCAACAACACTTCAATTAATGTTAAAAACTTGTTTTTTCATTAATTTGGCAAAAATAAAAAACTTTATTATATATCTATAAATTTGATTTTATCAGCATATTCTAGCTTTTATCAACAGTCCAATGTCAAATTTTTCTTTTTATTTCTTCTGGATATGTTTCGTGGTCTTGTAACATTGCTGTCTATACTTAGGCGCGCGTGACATGGTTTGGAGTATGATCATCCTATGATGTGGCTTCAAAAACGTCTGAGTTGGCTAATTTCAGTCTTGAACCGTGATGTAACTTTTAAATGAAACTCAATATATCATGTTTTTTATTTTAAGTCTAATGTTTTGTTTAGGGAAAAAAAAAAGTCCAATGGTAAAAACTTGTTTCTATTCAATAAGAATTCGTTTCCTTTCATTGTTACTCTTGTTCAAATAAAAGATCACATAATAATAATAATTAGAATTGACACTAACATTCACTTGTGTACGTGAATGCAATCACTAGCTATCTCTTATGTTGTTATACTGAAAATTAGCTAATTAAGGCATGGATCGGAGCAGTAAGGAGGATGTACACACACTGTACACAACCACATTAATATATACTCCTATTTTCAGACATACTATTTTTACAAACTCAAACCTGCGATCCCCAACTCGTTTCAATTCGCTTGGGAAAGCCAAGTCATACTTTGACGCAGCATGGCTTTCCCAAGCTATACATATATAGTTTGCATTTATAACAGAAATTTTCTAGGCTGGTAGACAATTTCGTCGATCAATTGACTCAGCTCAAACAAACTATGGGTTTAATTCTATTGCTTGACACATGTTGACAAAACAAATATGAAGCTAAACAGGTGTCGCAGCTAATTAGCGAGTTAGTCAACTCACAAAGCTTGCTTCTCAATAATTTTTTACATATTAACTAAATTCAAGGTCCAATGTTTTTCTTTCTTTTTTTTTTCTTTTAATTTAAACAAAAAACATCATCTCCTAAGAAACGGGA
This sequence comes from Purshia tridentata, assembly GCA_003254885.1. Taxonomy (NCBI): domain Eukaryota; kingdom Viridiplantae; phylum Streptophyta; class Magnoliopsida; order Rosales; family Rosaceae; genus Purshia; species Purshia tridentata. Next base: position 25,193 of record QANT01006940.1, on the reverse strand, counting down.
ACCTACAAACACGTACATACACATACCATAAGCGTAAGTAACTAGAGTTGTACATCTTGGCCGAGAAAACCTGAGGCAAGATAAAGGTAAAAGACAATCATCTGTTGATATATTGAAAGAAACAAAACAAGCAGAGAAACTAAAGTGAAAAAAGAAAAAGAAAAAGAAAAAAAAAAGAGAGATGGGAGAGAAAGTGGAGATTAAGGAAATGCGCCGTGTAGACTCCCTGAATATTGAGGCCGGAAAAGTCTCCACAGTGCATACACACGGCCAGCAGGTCTAGCTACTTAATTAGCAACCATGCACTGCATATGCACTAATCACGTTTCTTAATTATTAATTACGTGAAATTAATAAATTCACAGTAGTATACATGCCCGTACTAATTAAATTTAGCACATTTTGTTTGTTTGTGCAGGGAAGTTGGAAGAAGATAATAAGTTTAGCATTTCAGAGCGTAGGGGTGGTTTATGGGGACATAGGGACGTCTCCACTCTATGTATACTCTACCACATTCCCCGACGGTATTAAGGAAAAGGCCGACATTCTTGGGGTGATGTCTCTCATCATCTATACCATTCTGCTCGTTCCTCTGCTTAAGTATGTCTTCATCGTCTTGTGGGCCAATGACAATGGTGAAGGTAATTATTTATTAATTAATTAAATCCTTCCGTAATTCTTTTAGGATTAATTAATTAATTTGTATATGTATGCAGGTGGAACATTTGCATTGTATTCATTGATATGTCGGCATGTAAGGGTGAGCTTACTTCCAAATAACCAGCCCGAAGACATGGAGTTATCCAATTACAGAATTGAAAAACCGTCCAGCAAGTTGAAACGGGCCGAAACCTTAAAGCGAACGCTCGAGAATAGTAAAATTGCCAAGTATGTTCTTTTCCTTTTCACAATTATGGGAACTTCCATGGTCATTGGAGATGGGATTCTTACTCCATGCATTTCAGGTACGTAATTCATTAATTACTTATTTACTCCATGCATTTCGATCACTTTTAATGTTCATTTACTAAATAGAATTCTTTGTCATAACAATGATATTTATTTACTTGCATATATGCAGTCCTTTCTGCGGTGAGCGGGATCAAGCAGTTAGGCGCTGGTATTTAATTACTATGTTTAATTATATTTTACGATAAGATAAGATCATCACAGTTAGCTATAGGTACATATATATATATGCATTGTTTGATAATGATTTAGTTTTGCATGTTAACATTAATTAATTAATTGACGATAACTGATGATGATGCTTATTAGATGCTGTTGTGGGGGTTTCTGTGGCAATCTTGGTGATTCTCTTCTCTGTTCAACGATTTGGCACTGATAAAGTGGGATTCACATTTGCTCCTATTATTTTGGTGTGGTTCATGTTCATCGCTTTAACTGGTCTTTACAATTTAATCAAACATGACATCACCATATTGAAGGCTTTCAATCCAATGTACATCATATATTACTTCCACAGAAATGGAAAACGAGCTTGGATTTCCCTTGGGGGAGTCATTATGTGCATTACTGGTAATTAATTAACTCCTTTATTATTATTTAATTTCTCATATTTCTTTCCATTTAACTAACTTAATTGTGACACATTACATATTAAACCAGGGACGGAGGCCATGTTTGCTGATCTGGGTCACTTCAGCGTCCGAGCAATCCAAGTGAGTAGTAATTAATAATTGTTATTAATTAATTCCATACTGTGCGTTAAGTTATGTTCTTCAAAAACTCAGATATACTATTAATACTTGAATCTTGAACCATGCATGCATGAATACTCTTTTGAGTTTTGGCTACGTACTACTAATACGTACGTACATATGATATGGTAGTCCTAATCAACAGTTTCACGTACCACATATGCATTCATATGTTGTCGCAGATCAGTTTCACTTGTTGCACATTGCCCTCAATACTCTGTGCATATCTTGGACAATCCGCATACCTCACCAAGTACCCAGAACAGGTTTCCAATACTTTCTACGCCTCAATCCCAGGCAAGTTCTCATTTTCACTAAATATAAAATCATTAAATTTGTTCATCAAATAATATATACTCGGGCACTTATATTTGTTATCGCAGGGCCTTTATACTGGCCAACATTCACGGTGGCCGTGTTGGCAGCCATTATCGCAAGCCAAGCAATGATCACCGGGTCATTTTCGATCATCACTCAGTCTCTAAGCATGGGCTGTTTCCCCAGAGTGAAGGTGGTTCACACCTCCGCCAAGAACGAGGGCCAAATCTACATCCCTGAGATAAACTGGCTCCTGATGATTGCCTGCGTCATCATCACCGCCGCATTCAAGAACACCGAGATGATCGGTAACGCGTACGGGATCGCCGTGGTGACGGTGATGGCCATCACAACGTGCCTTGTAACTCTCATAATGCTGGTCATATGGAAGACCAGCATCATTCTAATCGCCATCTTCTTCATCATCTTCATCTCCATCGAACTCGTTTACCTGTCGTCGGTCCTCTTCAAATTCGTGGATGGCGGTTACTTCCCGCTCTTTTTCGCGGCGGTGCTGATGAGCATCATGGGGGTCTGGCACTACGTGCACAAGCAGAGCTACCTCTACGAGCTCAAGCACAAGGTTTCCAAGGAGTACATGAAGGATTTGGCCTCCAACCCCGACATCCACAGAACCCCGGGAATCGGCCTTTTGTACTCCGAGCTGGTGCAGGGAATCCCCCCGATATTCTCTCACTTCGTCCAGAACATCCCGTCCGTCCATTCCGTGGTCGTAGTTGTGACGATCAAGCCCCTCCCGGTGAGCAAGGTTTTGTTGGAGGAGAGGTTTCTGTTTCGCCAGTTGGAGCCCAGGGACTACAGGATGTTCCGGTGCGTGGTCAGGTACGGTTACAATGACGTCATCGACGGCCCCAGGGAGTTCGAGCAACAGTTGGTGATGCAGCTCAAGGAATACATCCGAGACGCACCACAAGCAGCAGCTGAGCAAACGACAGATTCGGAGTCGTCGTTGGAAAAAAGGGCAGAAGAGGAAATGCAGTTTGTGCAGGAGGCGATGGAGAAAAGCATTGTGTATATGCTGGGAGAGAAGCAAGTGGTGGCGGAAGAGAATTCGTCGTGGTTCAAGAAGTTGATCGTCAACTACATCTACGACTTCTTGAGGAAGAACTTCAGGCAGAGTGACAAGGTCATGGAAATTCCACGCACCAAACTTGTCAGGGTTGGAATGACCTACGAGATCTAATTACGGTTAATCATTTATTCATGTTTTTGTCTTATTAATTAGTTACTGCTATTAGGTTTAAATAACAACCAAAAAAATTACTTCCCCACTTGGAGTTGGAGCCAAACCTGTTTGATTGATTCATATCAATGTGCAATTCTCAATATGATAATTTGGACATGGATTAATTATTAATTATATATATTCATAAACAATGTCCTATTACGCACAAGATAATAACAACAAAAATAAAACAACAGCTGTCCAGTCGATCACATTGAAGCAGTGCCCATGTAGCACATAACTAGTATGTGAAGGAAACTGGTAACTGCCCTCGTCGATCCTAGCTAGCTACTTAACAAATTGCACATCTCCATCGGGAATTTAATTTTATACGGGAACATATGTGGTCCTTTTAGTTAAAGTACATGATCTGTTTTGACATTTTTCTCGCCCATGCAATGATACATGATCGTCGATCATGTCATAGTACAATGTCTTAGAGATCTCTGGCCTATATCATAGTACAATGTTTTAGGTATCTCTTGCCCACGCAATGGTGTGTCGCACATGCAATGTTATCTCTCACATGTCATGTTTTCTCGCACATGCAATTAATGGTTTCTTGCCAAGTCATATATTTAATACCAAGAAGTGTATTAATTTGCAGGTAAAAATGACAACGAACTCTAAGCCCAAGACTAAAAAGAAGCTAAAATTGATATAAACTAAATAACTTTGGAATCAAAATCCAACATAGAAATAAGCTAGCTAATCGATCAAGACTTGTTGGACACAACATTCTANTTAACAAATTGCACATCTCCATCGGGAATTTAATTTTATACGGGAACATATGTGGTCCTTTTAGTTAAAGTACATGATCTGTTTTGACATTTTTCTCGCCCATGCAATGATACATGACTTGTTGGACACAACATTCTACGATTCAATACCAAGTGAGTTCTCATTTCTCACTTCACAAACCCACCACCACCACCATTCATATCACAAAATTTTCTTATATATTGTGATCACTTAGACTGATATTTGAACTATTAATTGGCAGACAGGCCCTTTGTAGTGACCATGCTATTATTGCCTGCTGCCATTATTGCCAGCCAGGCTATGAATATGAGGCACTCTCAATCATTGGGAAAGATCTATGAGAATTAAAATGAGTGAGTGGCAAAATGAGAATTAAAATTAGGTGCATGTATGTTGATCATGAATCATGATTAATTATGGGGTTTTAGGGAAAAAATGTGCAAATAGAGAGTTTTGAAAGTTAAAAAAAAAAATGCAACCAATCTTAACAAGAGGAGAAAATCGATAGTGAAATATATGTGGTGTCTAAGGGCTTGTTTGGCATTACTTCTTAGAAGTGCTTTTATTTAGTATTGTTTTTGCTATAAGCGGTTCTGCAAAAAAGCAAATACAAATTTTTATAAAAATTCTAAATGGTTCATGTAAAAGCACTTAAAGTGCTTCATGATGAAAGCATCTGACAGGTACTTCTTAAAAAACTCCTTAAAAGCGTTTTTATAACTCAAAAACACTTATATATATTTTTGTCAAATGCTATCAAAAACGCTTTTACTAATCTGAAAGTACTTTTGATAATTATAAAAGTACTACTAAATGAGCCCTAAAACTTGCCTCTATATATATATATATACTGGAAAAGTGAAAAGGAACTGTTTAGGCCCATGGTTATTTCTACCTATGTAAATTTGTTTTTTGTTTGGGCCCAGGGCCTGCCATTGTACCAAAAGTAAAAAGAAGTTGCATTTATTTGTGGAGCCTATTGACATTGTAGTTCTACATAGGGGTGGCAGCGGTGAGTTTGGGTGAGTTTTACAACTTAATAATGAACTATCAAAAGATCTAAGGTCGGAGGCCAACAAAAGAAAAAAAAAAAGATTTAAGGTCGTCGTATTTGAGTGCCGATCAAGAGGGGCCCAGTGAGTTCGCAGCCACCCGTCCCATTGCCATTTCTAGTCAATGTGTTTTTTTTTAATAAAAAAAATCTATAATTCCTTTTTGTGTTTGGTTGAGAAAAATCTAGCATCGGGGCCCAACAGCCACATCATTTTATTTAGGTGTGTGTTGTCGGTATTGGAATTAGTAATTTTGAAATAATAAACTATTAGGTCTTAGAAGTCAACTTTAATGTTGGGCCCCGATGGAGAAAAATTAACACAATAATTTTGAATTGATAAAAAAAAACTAATAATTGCTCGAAATTAACAAAAATGATTACGGAAAGTCAAATGTATCTGTTCAATTATTCAAGGCTCTAGCTAATATATAATTTGGTATTATTAAGTAGCACCATACGCACTAAAGACAAGACTAGCTGCCTGGCTTGCTCTCCACCAAACCCAACAGTGAATTCACAATCTATGAGTAAATGTATTATGGCATTCAAGTAATTATATGTTACACACTACTTACGCATTCATTTTTTCATAATTATATGGTCATTTATTAATTTATGTCGCCTTTCATTCTATATAAAAAAAGTCACCTTTCCTATTAATAATGTGTTGCCTAAAAGGAAAAGAAGCAACGCAAGACAATGTGAGAAATTATAGTTTAAACATCAACCTGTTACAACTTCTAGGTGCCTTTAATTTGTGGGGCACTAACATGCATTAACAGTTGAATATGATTCTGAAACCCTAAAAATATGATACTGCACTATGAAAAAGAAGGTGTCAAGTATGACATGACAGAAGCTTTAATAAAAGTAATTGATTATATTGGTTTTTCAATTTAACTATTAATTTGTAAATTTAAACACTCAATTGGGTTAGTGTATAAGTTCTCTTTGCAATTTGAATCTTCTACAAATTTAATGCTATTTTACAAGTAAAACAAATCCGAAACTCATTTCCCAATCCATAAAGTCAAACAAGGCTTAAGGTACGTGTCTTACGTACCTCCCCACGTCCTGTGAACTGAAGATTTCAACTCTTTTGTACATTTCTTTTATCAAGTGGTTTACTTTAAGACGTTTTGGCTTACATTATCACCAAATAAATAGTATAATAGGTAATCATTGCAATAATGTATGATAAAGTAATATATATATATATATACACCGTACTTTCAAGACTTGAAGTTCGCTTTCAAGATCAGATCCAACCCATATCTATACGTACGCGGGATCAATGATTTTTTCAGAACCTAGAGTTAATGTGACCATATATGTCATCCTCAACTCTCATTTAATTAACATTATGATACGAATATTTTAATTTTAATACCCCGCCTGAATTCACTTTTGATCTTTTCCTTTATTATTTTTATTTTGTATTAAAAATTTATAATTGGAATCGTTCATTCGTTAGATTTAACTATGAAGATCATCTCTACAAAAAATCAATCAAATCGAAAATTATCTGCTTATATAACTATGATAGAATAAACAGATAATTTTGTTAATAATTTGATTCACCGTTAATTTATTTGTAACAATTACATGATCAAACAATTTCTGATTTAGTTAATTTTTTACAAAGATGATCTTCAAATAATTATATAAATTATGAACAGTTAAAATCATAAAAATATATTGTAAAATGAGAATAATAATAAAAGTCGATAGAGAAGATGGATATAAAAGGTGGATATAGAATCCTCGAAAATGCATGTGTTGGTAAGATATAAAGAACACTTACGTAAGGTTTAGAAATTCGAAAGTTTAATTTCATAATTTCATTTAACACTTTTGAATAAATTTTTGAATCGCATGCAACCAAACATGTACTTAAGTAAGGAGTAGGGTCTTGACTATTAATTAATTTAATTCTTAGCCATTTTTTCACAGTTCCGGTAGATGTATATATGTAGCACTGAATTAGCATGTGAATTGGAAACTTGTAACTGACATCGTCATCTTATAGTACTAATCTTAGCTACTTGACAAATTGCACATCATCCATTAGGAGTTTAATTAATTTTTTATTATAATCCCATCATGTACGGCAGATGACAAACAGTCCATTGCCCCTAATTTTTATCTATGCGAGTTAGATGACAGTCCAACAACCTTTTGGAACATACTCCTATTTTAATATTACGTAACTTATTTTGACAATATCTCTCGCGCATGCAATTTATTTCATTGTTAATTTTTTTTTTTTTTAAGGCGTAATGGACACGTTAGCTAGAAATGAAGTTGTAGATGGATAGAAGAATAAAGAATGAACTAATTAAGTAACAAAGTCAGAAGTGACAGGTTGTTTAATTGGCTATAAAAGGCATGGAATGAGAATTGATTTACAGAGAAATTAACAAAAACAAGAAGAAGCTAGAGAGAAAGGGATGGCAGAGAATGTGGTGATGACAGAAGAAGAGAAAGAAACAAATAAGAATAATAACCAGCCGCAGGAGCTGAAGGAGAGAAAGGTTTCATGGGCGAAGCTGGCTCGTATAGACTCCCTCAATTTGGAGGCCGGAAGAGTTTCCACGACTCATAAACATGCCTCACAGGTCTACCATCAAATATATATATATATATATATATATTGCATTTGTTTTTGTGAAGATTAATTGATTTAATTAATTAATTATTAATTTGGTGCATGTTTCAGATAAATTGGAAGAGAACGTTAAGTTTGGCATTTCAGAGCATGGGGGTGGTGTACGGGGACATAGGGACGTCACCGCTGTATGTGTACGAGAGCACATTCGCCAAACGATCTATTGGCCACAACGACGACGTTCTTGGGGTCCTGTCTCTCATCATCTATACCATAGTACTCATTCCCATGCTTAAGTATGTCTTCATCGTCTTGTGGGCCAATGATAATGGTGATGGTAAGATATATATTATATATACTAGGTCATTAATTATATAATATCATGGTATAATTAATTAAATTCCATCCTAATTCCTACATATATAACATTTTTGTATTTCATAATTAATCAATTCTATATTATTTTTAGGTGGAACATTTGCACTGTACTCTTTGATATGCCGGTATGCGAAGGTGAGCTTAATTCCAAACAACCAGCCAGAAGACAGAGAGCTCTCCAATTACAAACTAGAATTACCATCCCAGGAGTTGAAACGAGCCCAAACCTTAAAAAAGAAGCTGGAGAATAGTAAGATTGCCAAGTATCTACTTTTCCTTGTCACCATTATGGGAACTTCCATGGTAATTGGAGATGGGGTTCTTACTCCATCTATTTCAGGTACTATTTTATTTACTGCAATTCCTCAAAAATGTTTATAAAAATAATTAGGGAATTTGTACACTTAATTATATATGTTTATTGTTTTCTCCAAAAATTAACAAAAGTTTTGCGTGCAGTCCTTTCTGCGGTGAGTGGGATCGACTCGTTAGGCAAAGGTAACATTTATGTAATATTATGTATATTAATTAAATATTGTTTTTTAGTGAAACTTAATTAATTTGTTAACAATATTGAGTGACAATTCCAGATGCTGTTGTGGGGATTTCTATAGTAATCTTGATCCTTCTCTTCTCTGCTCAACGATTTGGTACTGATAAAGTGGGCTTCACCTTTGCGCCTATTATCTTGCTGTGGTTCTTCTTCATCGGTGGCATCGGTCTTTTCAACATGTTCAAATATGACGCTGGTATATTGCGTGCCCTTAATCCAATATACATAATAGATTACTTCAAAAGAAATGGAAAACACGCATGGATTTCCCTTGGGGGAGTATTTCTCTGCATTACTGGTAATTTACTCTATATATACATTTATAATTATTTATGTATATATATATATCCATTAATTAACCAAGGACATATATATAAAACCAGGGGCGGAGGCCATGTTCGCTGATCTGGGTCACTTCAATGTCAAAGCAATCCAAGTAAGTAACTAGCAATCCTCTTTTAAAACTAATTTTTAATTAAGCTAGCCAAATAATTAAATTAGTCAATTGTTGAGAAATTATTATTATTATTTTATATATATTGAGTCGATCCCGTCCCACCAACATTAATTAATTGTACTATTATAAGGCAATTCACATGCAGCTAATCAATATACATATACATAATGTTGCAGATCAGTTTCTCTTGCATCACATTTCCCGCATTAATAACAGCATATGCTGGGCAAGCGGCATACCTCACCAAGTTCCCACATAATGTGGAGAAGGCATTCTACGATTCAATACCAAGTGAGTTCTCACTTCACACTTCACACTACACACTTGGCTGATTGAACTGTTAATCACCTGCAGTTAGGGTTTTAGGTTTACTGATTGAACCATTAATTATGCAGAACCTTTGTACTGGCCAACCTTTGTTGTGGCCGTGGCTGCTGCCATTATTGCCAGCCAAGCTATGATATCTGGGACATTCTCAATCATCACTCAGTCCCTAAGTCTTGGGTGTTTCCCGAGAGTCAAGGTTGTTCATACCTCTGCCAAGTACGAGGGCCAGGTGTACATACCCGAGATCAACTACTTGCTTATGATTGCCTGCGTCATAGTCACTGCGGCCTTCCAGACCACAGACAAGATTGGCAATGCATATGGGATCGCGGTGGTCAGTGTAATGGTCATCACCACATGTTTTCTTACTCTCATAATGTTGGTTATATGGAAGACCAGCATATGGTTGATTGCTCTCTTCTTTGTGGTCTTCATTTCAATTGAGCTGCTCTATGCCTCTTCGGTCTTCTACAAGTTCGTTCAAGGCGGTTTCCTTCCTCTTGTTTTTGCCTCTGTGCTCATGGCAATCATGGGGATTTGGCACTATGTGCACAAGCAGAAATACATGTTTGAGCTCAACAATAAGGTTTCTAGTGAGTACATGAAGAAATTGGCCTCCGACCCCAATATAAACCGAGTGCCAGGAATTGGGCTTCTGTATTCTGAGCTTGTGCAGGGAGTTCCTCCTATATTTTCTCACTTCATTGCCAACATGCCCTCCATCCACTCTGTTTTAGTGATTGTGTCAGTCAAGTCCATCCCCATCAGCAAGGTTTTGTTGGAGGAGAGGTTTCTGTTTCGGCAGTTGGAGCCAAGAGAGTACAGAATGTTCCGTTGCGTGGTGAGGTATGGTTACAACGACAGGATTGAGGAACCAAAAGAGTTTGAGCGCCAGCTGGTTGAGAATTTGAAGGAGTTCATCCGCAAGGAGCACTTGATACTTGAATGTGAAACAATAGAGAAAAGGGGGGACGACGCAGTGGAATCTACAGTGCAAGAAGGTAACCCAGCTGCAGCTCGTATTTCATCTTCAGGGTCCATCCAGTCATTCAATGGCGCAAGGTCAGTGAATTCCTGCTCTAGCAGAATTGTGTCTGCGCCAATTGGAGGAGCTGAGGAGGAAATGCAATTTGTGCAGAGGGCTATGGAGAGAGGCATAGTGTATCTTCTGGGAGAGACAGAAGTGGTGGCAAAAGAGAAATCGTCTTGGTTCAAGAGCATAGTTGTCAACCATGCCTACAATTTCATGAGGAAGAACTTTAGGCAGAGTGAGATGGTTATGGAAATTCCAAGGAGTAGGCTTCTCAGGGTTGGAATGACCTATGAGATTTGAAAGATGGGATAATGGGATCATAATCATCATATGAGATGACGAAGAATCTTGTGTGCGTACTTTGAGAGTTGCAGCCAAACCTGGCCGGTGTCAGAAAACAGTGGTTGTTAGACAGATTGCATGTATAATGCATTTGCTTGTTTCTCAATATGCTAATTTGTATAGGGCTCCATCTTTTTTAACTTTTGGTGAAGCTTGCAGCTAGGGAGCTGTGAGCTGCGTGTTGATTATATTTCTCACATGGTGGTTTCTCTTTAATTGGACTATGCTTTGGTGTCCTCTTGGGCTTGCGATTTGGCTAAACCTGTGGAGAGCTTTGTATTCTTTCAGGGCAATGTCCCTTGCATATGTGTAATTATTCTCATCTAGTCTAATGCTACTTTTTATTTATCATAATTGCTCAATGCTTAAAATATGACATATATATTAATTCAAAATCAAAATTAAAAATTTAATAATCGGGGCAAATGAGCATATAAATAAATATGAAAGTAATCATACGTGGCTGAAGAATAGTGTTCTATATCAAAAGAGAAAATAGTGTGGGTTTAACCTAACATATATCAATTAATTAGTTTATGAGTTTATCTCTAATTTTATCTAAAAATTTATAAAAATTATATAATTGGACTACATTTTGTTATCTTTTCTTTAACAAGTAGTCAGTACTCATGAATGAGATGATGAGTAACTCTTTTTTGTTCTCGTCTCAAAAGTCAAACAAAGCTTAATTAACTCTTTTGGAGATGTTCTTAATTCTCACGTTCTATGAAATGTAAATTGAAGATATTAACTCTTTTTTGTTCAAGTACTTTACATTTCTTTCTTATCGATGTCAACAACTCAACAGGTGGTTAGGGTTTAAATTTCACCAAATATTATAAGTAATCATTGCAATATTTATTGGTAATCATTGCCATAATGCTTGATAAAATAATATTTCTTACTCTCATTTTCGGTTTCAAGATTCAGAGCCAAACTGTCATGATCGATACTTGAAGCGCATGACTTTTTTACAACCTAGAATTTGAAAATATTTAATATAAGCCCAAGTCATCCTCACCTCTTGTATGTTCAAATTCTCAGTAATTCTTTTGACATCGACATTTAATAAAAACTGAACATAATTAATATGCTAGCTAATGCTCCAATATATATTAATCACTAATTAAATTTATATTGTACTCTATCTCTAGCTTTCCCCACCCTCGATCTCTCCCTCTCTCTCTTTCCTTTATTATTATGTATCAATATTTTTATTTTTTATTTTTTGTAAGAATGTCACTAGCCATTATTAGGTTGAGTCGTTTGACCTCCAATTTTCTTAGCCATTATGTAAACATCTAACACAACTAATAACTGATCGAATTAATTACTCCCGCCGGCCCAAGAAATACTGATATGAATTAGGTACTAGTATGTGAACGAGACTAACTGCCATAAGCCGGCCGGCCGTTACTCATTCTCATATAGTCCTAATCCTAGCTTGAGTGGCACTATTTCCACCCCTGTTCCTATTTGTCAATCCACCTTATTTTCAAACCCTTACAAAGTTTTGTAAAAAAAAGAAATCTACTCATCAAACCCACATTTTGGCTAAAGTTTGCAGACAACGGGTGTAGTGATTAGAAGTTCATCTAGGGCTCAATTAGATTCTTACAATTTTTAATAAAAAAGTGTTAAAAGTGGTGAATCTATGTTTCTATACTCTTAATTAGCACTTGTGTTTTATTTGTGTTCTACCAGACAGCCATGACAATATTAGATTTTTGTTTTTTTGCTTTGTTTTTTGTTAGTATGCCATTTTTAGTAAATTTATAAATGAGAAATTATAATTAAATTTTATAAGAAATTAGAGGTGAGAAAATAAGACAAATCGTGGGAATCCGAATAACACAACTCTCCTATGTAATTACTAAAATTATAATTATTTTTGCGTGTATATATTAATCATCGGCGTTTTGTCTTTAAATAGAAATATTAATTTGTCCTTAATTCATATCATTATCCCATGATTCCCATCACATGTACGGACATATATATCACAAACTGATTGTCACTCAACGACAACTTTTTATCGATCCAAAACAAAACCAATAGTAATACGATGATGACCAAAGACCTGGGAAAATGCGAGTTGGTGACTTGGGACTCCAACCTAACGGAAAACCTGTAATATTGTCAATGTTGGTGTGTGCATCTGTTTTGACATTGTTGTCTCGCGCGTGCAGGCACTTTTCTTGCTTGTCGAAATTTTAAAAGAATACGCGTAGCTGACACGTTTCGACTTGATAATTAAACTAATTTGTGGGACAGCTAGCCAAATGGATAATTAGAATTAATTAAGGCAATAATAGATGTAAAAAGAATTGATTAATAGTAACAAGCTAGGTCAGAACTGAGACGTGCTTAATTGCCTATATATAAAACCCAAGGTCGCAATTAAGTTTAAGAGAAACAAAATCACAAGAAATGGCCGAGGAAGTGGTGAGAACAATGCAAGAGATGGAAGAATTAGGAACAGAGAACCGCCTGAAGGAGAAAAAGGCTTCTTGGGCAAAACTACGTCGTGTAGGGTCCCTCAGTTCTGAGGCTGGGAGAGTTTCCATGACTCAAAGCCATGCTTCACAGGTCGGTACATATATACCTTTGTTTAACTTCGTTATATCAGGGCATGTGATTATAGCCTAAACAGTGAAAGTAATACTTAATTCTATTTTAATTTATGTTATTTGTTTGTATCAGGTAAGCTGGATGAGAACGTTAAATTTGGCATTTCAGAGTATAGGGGTGGTGTATGGGGACATAGGGACGTCTCCACTCTATGTATACTCTAGCACTTTCACCAAAGGAATTATACACGACGACGACGTTCTTGGGGTCCTGTCTCTCATCATCTATACCATAGTACTTATTCCCATGCTTAAGTATGTCTTCATCGTCTTGTGGGCCAATGATAATGGTGATGGTAAGATATTAATTATTAATTTAAGAGGCTCTTAATTTGTTCTTAATCCATTCTCTTAGCTTAACTTCTAATTATAAGACAGATAATTAATTACTGTATTCATCCAATTTTCATGAGAAAAACTTCGGGTGCAAGCATTGACATTCTCATACCATGCATATTTATATATATCATCATATCTTGTACGTACTCATACCATAGGGTCCATAGATATCTAATCAATCATTTTGTTTATATGCGGTGGACTTTGTTAAGAGAGCTAGATTCAATTTATATTCTGAACCAATATATATATGATCGACCGTCTTAATTTTAAATTTATATTTAAAATCCATTTATTTAAAAAAATCAACATCGAAACTTGTTTGACTAGCTATTTTGTTATCATAATGATTATTTTAATGTTTATCATAAACCTTTCGGTACTTTTCAAAAGGAATCTTATTTAAAAAGCTCCTCCTTGTTGACTATTAAAGTTTGAGTTTTTTATATGTAAGGATTTGGTTACTTGAAGCTCGTTGTCGATTTTAAGGAGAAAGAGGGTGGTTTTCTTTGAAAGCTCTTCATGGATTTTGTCATGTGCCTCGTTTTGATTTCAGACTTTAGAGGGAGATGGGTTTCATCTTCTATTGTCTTCCTCTCCTTGTTTTTCGCTTTTAGGCGCGCGTTTGCATAAGTTGTTACTAGATTTTGGAGAATAATATAAAGAATTGGGTTATTAATTAGTTGGATTAATTAAGTATCTAAATAAGTTATATCATGAAATGCGTTATTTTAATGTGATCCACATGATTTCATTAAACAGATGTAACGGTCAGTAAGGAAAGATCCACACACTTTTGTTTTTGCATGATCCCTTTAGAGAATCCTCTATATATATAGGATTCATTCCACATTAGAATTTGATGATCAAAATCTGTGTTTTTGTAATACTATGCCGTGTTGTAACCTAAACTTTTCCAATTCTTTCTTTTCTATGGTCCAAGGCATGTTATTTTATGAATAGTTAGTCAAGTCAATACTACAACAATTAACATATATGAATATGACGGCGCTCAGCCAGACAAAAAAGAAGAAGAACTAGCTACACCAATTATTTGTATTTTCATATATCAACAACAACTTTAGAATTTTTATTTAATACCCTGATCGACGACCCAAGTATACTTGTAGGCGGAACATTTGCACTGTACTCCTTGATATGCCGGCATGTGAAGGTGAGCTTAATTCCAAATAACCAACCTGAAGACAGAGAGCTCTCCAACTACAAACTTGAAACACCATCCAAGGAGTTGGGACGTGCCCAAACCATCAAGGAAAAGCTCGAGAATAGTAAGATTGCCCAATATGTAATTTTCCTTGTCGCCATTATGGGAACTTCCATGGTAATTGGAGATGGGGTTCTTACTCCATCCATTTCAGGTAATTAATTTATTCATTTGGTAATTGGTATAACACAATTCTTGAACTTATATATGAATATGTATTTTATTGAACATATTAATTATGATTAAGTAATAAATAAATACCCTTATAAATTATGTTAATTTGCGTGTGTGCAGTCCTTTCTGCAGTGAGCGGGATCGAGTCATTAGGCCAAGGTATAACATATACACATGGTTTTCAATTATTTATAGCAAACATGTATATTAATTAATTTAATTTTTAGTGACGCTCAATTTGCTAACAATATTGAGTGATATTAAATATTCAGACACTGTTGTGGGGATTTCTGTAGCAATCTTGATTGTTCTCTTCGCTGTTCAAAGATTTGGAACTGATAAAGTGGGCTTCACCTTTGCACCTATTATATTTCTGTGGTTCTTGTTCATCGGAGGCATCGGTCTTTTCAACATGTTCAAATATGACGCTGGTGTATTGCGTGCCCTTAATCCAGCATACATAATAGATTACTTCAAAAGAAATGGAAAACAAGCATGGGTTTCCCTTGGAGGAGTATTTCTCTGCATTACTGGTGATTATATATATATATATATTCGCATCTCTTCTTGTGAATATCCATTTATTAATTAACTAGTGACATATACAATTTTTATAATTAACCAGGGACGGAGGCTATGTTTGCTGATCTGGGTCACTTCAATGTCAAAGCAATCCAAGTAAGTAATAACCCTATTGTATTATAAGATTAATTTTAAAGAACTTGACATAAGGGATAAGTTAGAGATAATCTATTCTAGAGATAGATTTACTTTAATAAATTATTGATTTCAGAATCTTATTAAGTCAAACTTTTAAATAAGTTGTCTCTTATTTGTCAAGGAAATTAAATCTCTTTTTTTTTTCCCAATTTTTTAAGCTTAATATGAATAAGTCAATTGTAGAGAAATGTTTTTTTGTTGAGTTGACCCCTCCAGAAAATAATATTATATATATAATGTTGCAGTTCAGTTTCTCTTTCATCACATTTCCCGCATTAATTACTGCATATGCTGGGCAAGCGGCATACCTCACCAAGTTCCCAGATAATGTGGAAAAGACATTCTACGACTCAATACCAGGTGAGTTCTACTTCTCACACGCAACCATGCATATTGGAAGAGTTCAACACTTCAACTCTCCTCTCCATATCAGAAAGTTTTCTTATACATTAATTGTGATCACTTCACAGTTCACAGTTCTCACTTGACTGATTGAACAATTAATTAATTGGTATGCAGACCCTTTGTACTGGCCAACCTTTGTTGTGGCTGTAGCTGCTGCCATTATTGCCAGCCAAGCTATGATATCTGGGGCATTCTCAATCATCAC
Organism: Purshia tridentata; assembly: GCA_003254885.1. Taxonomy (NCBI): domain Eukaryota; kingdom Viridiplantae; phylum Streptophyta; class Magnoliopsida; order Rosales; family Rosaceae; genus Purshia; species Purshia tridentata. The sequence goes on along the minus strand of QANT01006940.1, from coordinate 8,693 downwards.
TCAGTCTCTAAGTCTTGGCTGTTTCCCAAGAGTCAAGGTTGTTCATACCTCTGCCAAATACGAGGGCCAGGTGTACATACCCGAGATCAACTACTTGCTTATGATTGCCTGCGTCATAGTCACTGCGGCCTTCAAGACCACAGACAAGATTGGCAACGCATATGGGATCGCGGTGGTCAGTGTAATGGTTATCACCACATGTTTGCTTACTCTCATAATGTTGGTCATATGGAAGACCAACATATGGTTGATTGCTCTCTTCTTTGTGGTCTTCGCTTCAATGGAGCTGATATATGCCTCTTCGGTCTTGTACAAGTTCGTTCAAGGCGGTTTCATTCCTCTGGCTTTTGCTTCTGTGCTCATGGCAATCATGGCAATTTGGCACTATGTGCACAAGCAGAAATACATGTTTGAGCTCAAAAATAAGGTTTCTAGTGAATACATGAAGACATTGGCCTCTGACCCCAATATAAACAGAGTGCCAGGAATTGGGCTTCTGTATTCTGAGCTTGTGCAGGGAGTTCCTCCTATATTTTCTCACTTCATTGCCAACATACCATCCATCCACTCTGTTTTAGTGATTGTGTCAGTCAAGTCCATCCCCATCAGCAAGATTTTGTTGGAGGAGAGGTTTCTGTTTCGGCAGTTGAAGCCAAGAGAGTACAGACTGTTCCGTTGCGTGGTGAGGTATGGTTACAACGACAGGATTGAGAAACCAAAAGAGTTTGAGCGCCAATTGGTTGAGAGTTTGAAGGAGTTCATCCGCAACGAGCACTTGATAATCCAGAAGATGGTGGGGGAGGAGGCAGTGGAATCTGCAGAGCAAGAAGGAAACCCGGCTGCAGCTCGTATTTCAACACCAGGGTCAGTGAATTCCGGCTCTAGCAGGATTGTGTCTGGGCCAATCGGAGAAGCTGAGGAGGAAACACAGTTTGTGCAGACGGCTATGGAGAAAGGCATAGTGTATCTGCTGGGAGAAACAGAAGTGGTGGCAAAAGAGAAATCGTCTTGGTTCAAGAAGATAGTTGTCAACTATGCCTACAGTGCCATGAGGAAGAACTTTAGGCAGAGTGAGAAGGTTATAGAAATTCCAAGGAGTAGGCTTCTCAGGGTTGGAATGACCTATGAGATTTGAGATATGGGATTATATGAGATGACAAAATGATAAGTGTCTATTCAAATAAATAGTTCCTACTTTGAGAGTTGCAGCCAAAACTGGTGTAAGAAAATAGTGTTGTTTGACAGATTGCATATATAATGTATGTGCTTGCTTCTCAATATGATAATTTGTATACGGTTCCATATTTTTTACTTTTGGTGAAGCTTACAGGGAGCTTTGAGCTACAAATGTTGATTATATTTATGATATGGTGGTTTCTCTTTAGTTTATATGTCTTGCTTGCATTAGCTTGATAACTCATTAATCCAAATTAATACCTTAACGTAGGGACTGTTAGAAATAACACACAAATATGCAAAATGGTGATGGGTATTACAGGTGGGCTATAAGCTAGCTAGAATCAATGAAGCAGGTAGGATTAAAATCCTAAACCAACTAAAATAGAAACAAGCAGAGGATTGATTTCAACTAGTTCAATTTCATACGATAATGTTATTTTCATGAAATTCTAGTTTCACTTCAATATCTATTGATGGGCCATGGTCTTTGATTGAGGTTATCTGGAAGTTCCTCATTTGTCTACAACCTCTATGCGACCTTCCCTACGTATGCATGTATCATCAACTTCTTTGAATTAGGAATTCTGAAATTCTGAATAGTACTTAGTCTCAATATTCACCTTTTAGCTATTTTCTACTTGCTTGTTTACAAGTTTGTTCTTCTTATGCCTCTCCTAGAGTCCTCAGTGTCTCAATTTTTTAAGAGAAGCTAGGTGTATACTTTCTCAAACGCTCGCATGATTGAAAGCCACCACCAGAACTCTTACCACAATCTTCAAGCTCTTCCATGATTCCATCAAGAATAATGAATAAATTAGATGAGCAACTTGGTTTTCCCCAAGACATTATAGCAATACACTTGACCCAAGTGTCCATGGAGGCAGTTTGATGCACGACAAGTGCCCTTACTATTTTGACTGAACTACAGCTTTGAATCCGATGGCAGAGTTCATCACTATGTCAGTAACCCTTTTCCAAGCATCTAGGTTAGCAGCTATTATCTTGGCTCTAAAATCAGAGCATACAATTGCTCATAAATTATTTAGGTCCTAAGGTCAACAGCCCCTTCAATTTTCTGTCTGCCGGTTGAACCGTGTTCCGCAGCATACTCTGCAGCCAACATTTGTATATCTGGCGCGCTCTGCCAGTTGACTTTGTGATCCCAGTTTGTATGTCTTGGCTGAGTCCCACACCTCCGCAATCCACCAACACTATCAATCTGACTCTGTATATCCTCGAGATCTTCAGCAGCAACAGCTTGTCGATTTCCTATCTCTATGTCAGAATGTGCTTTGCGCAGCAACTCTGGGCTCATGGAATGCCTGCACGGCGTTGGAGTGGTGTACACAGAATATGAATCGCCCTTAACCTTTTCCCTGAAGTTATGTTTAGATCTCGGAATTTTAGAGAAGAAGATTTCTGCAACATTGCTAAAACACCCACGATTGTATGGGTTCATCCTTACATTGTACCGATACCGAAAATTCTCGTATGTTGTCTGCACAGACGAGAAAATGTTACTCTGAGAGAGATAAAGAGAGAGGGAACACCAAACGGCAATAAAGGTAAACAGCAAGGAACCTGATTCGTGAAAATTAAATAGAGATGGAATCCAGTGAGACCTCCAACAAACCACGCAGCTCCGAATGTGTAGAGAATTAGAATTAACGAAACAGGCGACTTTGTTAAAGCACTCCAGAGACTGCAACTTTTAGCATCCATTATTTTCAATACGTTTACCCAGCAGAAGGCAAAGACATAGACACACAGCACGGTTGTGGAGGACACAAACATGAAAAAGAATCTGTAATTCCTCTGTCAAGAATAACTTCAACCGTGTTAGGACTATGAAAAGATAATAAACTATCCAGTAAAGACCATAATGAGAAACTTATGCCCCTGAACTCAAACAATGAGAGAACCATACATTGGGATGCAGAAACATGCACATATGTATGGCAATGACTTAAGGTAGGGAAGAATTGAGGGTTGGAAATTCTTAAGTCAAAGCGCATGCAGCTTTCAAGTAGCAAGTGATAAACAGACACTCAACTCAACAAAGTCACAACTGAGAGATTTGCCTGATAGAAGAATCACCCAACCATGATATTCTTGTGGATCAACGTTTCAAAATTTAATTTTTAATACATACAAGTATATATATATGTTTATTATTAATATTATGCTAAAAATTCCAAAATTTCTTCCGCTATATCGTCAAATTACAGAGATATTCAAAAATTTTAAAAAGCGAATGACTATGTAAATTCAAGCAAAATGAAGCATACTTTCCCAATGCATTGCCCCACCCATGGGCAATGGTGATCAAAACGCTCAACGCAGTTGTTGCATATAGAGCAATGAGAGCATCGGGGTGGGCGGTATAGCATGCATGTTTGACAATATTTTATCTTAACTAGCATGCCATTAACCCAAACATCTTTTGTGGGTGGTACACCTGGAGGTCCATTCTGACTTGCTGGCCAATCAGAAGAGAGACTTGAGACATAGCCATCATCTTCTGGTTCTGGAGGATGCAGGCTGCGAGGAATAATGCCAGGATCTCTTGCAGATGTAATCAAGAGAAGAACAACAACCTGCACTAGTCGAAAGCAAAAAAACCTTCAATTCTAAAACTGTATACAAAAGTTCAAAACTGCAGACAATATGTAAGCTAAGAAATTTTTTTCACAACACCAACTCGATCAACATATATATACTAATAGGTAGGACTAACAACTCATTTAAGGGGTTGCACCAATTGGCCTGAGTATAGCCAGGCAGGTCTTGTTGCCTTCTCTGTCCACAAGTGGACTCATTTCTTTCTTAGTGAGGTGCTATGGCCTTATGCCACACCAAGTTGGTGGTGAAGAATTTCATTTTCTTAATAACTAAGCTGCAAAGCATATGACTGGAAATTTCTTCTCTTTCTCTCAGTTTTCTTCCTACGTACTGTGATGCCATTACATATAATTTTGGCAATTTCCACGTCTGATACAAGGCTTAGATGGGAATTGATAAACCAGTCATCTAAAGAGGAAGAACTCACATATACTGCCAATACAGCACATATAGCCACAATAAGATGGCCAATATGGCGCGGTAATTGATCAACTAGTCTTCGAGAAACAAAAGCGCAGAACAGGATCACTGGAATCACAATTAGGGACACAGTAAGGATTAATGACCTCGCATCCGGACCCAATAGAAGTCTGCCTTTGAAGCAAAATCTCTGCAACACATTATGCAAAATGACTTCTTTGTTAGGCCATGAGACGCACATTTATAATACTTAACATTATAGCAGAAAGTAACCCGAGTGGGAATCAAAAACCACATACAAAAAATTGTATCCAAAGACAGCCCAATTACAAAATATGATAGAATCGTATTCGTTCTCTTTCTTTATTTGTTACATTACGCGTAATGTAATGTAAGTGGCATTTGATGTTTACATATGAATCACCATGGAAATAACTAATTCACCGATTCAACATTGTTATAAAAAGACATTTCAAGTGGGCGTCACAGAGAAAGATAGATGATAGAGCCTACATTGTTTCCTTTCCAAACTTGATAAAGTCGCAGGGGCGGACCACGGGCGTCCACGATTCGGTGGTCGGAGTCAGAATGCTGAGGTGGCAGAGCAGTCGTGTACATTCTTCCTCTTCCTCGTCGTCCTTCTCTATGGCCCGCCCTACAATCTTTGAAAGCTCAATGCATTTGATGGTTTTGACCCTCCAGGCTCTGCCTCTGTACGATCTGCACCAGACAACAATCCCAACCTCAATGCCCCAACTCGCAACAAACAACACTCGTAGCATCAATCTATAACAACCAAGACGTGGAATTCATTCACACCCATAAGAAAACTCAATCAAAGATCAAATCTTTGAACGCAGAACGCACCTTTTCTTTCTTTTTCTTCTTCTCCTTCTTGTCTTTGTCTTTTGGGTTTGTTGGAGGTGGGTAAAAGAGAACCGAATCCGAATCCAAAGCTGTGTGCCCGTAACAGTGGAAACGAAACGAAGCGTTTGGGTTTGTGTTAGTTTGTGTTCGGAAACGCTGAGCTGTGAGAAAGTCGCAAAACTGGGTACGGATTGGGACGAGAGTGGGTGGGGATTCTGGTGTCTCCAGACCCAAAGTCTCGGAAGAGGCGGGTACGGATTACAAGTCCCAGAGGGACAATGCGCTGCTCCAGCGTGGCGATTTTCTTCCCGACGACTCGGATCGCCGACTTTTACGAATATTTTTTTGCTCCTTTAAAATAAAAAATTTATCAGGCAGTTTATTTATTTTTGTTTTTAATGTACTAGACGTACGAGAAACACAGGCGAACGTGGTCCTCGCCGGAGCTTTCTCTCACTTTACGCTGCTGTAGCTGACGAGGAGGAGATATCAGATATGGGCTGCTTTGTTTAGCTTTCTTTGCTCCCTTGCCACGAGGCAACAAACAGACTTCTGTTTTTTTTTTTTGTCACAACAAAAAAACAACCACTCACTCGACTACTTTCTGAATTTTTTATTCAATTTGCAACTTATTAAAGTGTTAATGAATGTCTTTTTGGTCTTTACCCTTTCCCTCCTTTTCTTGTTGGACTAATGGTCCTCCCCATGCATTGAAATTAGGCTCCTCCTTTCTCACTTTTCCTATTATCTTTATCTTTTTTACCCTTAGTCTATAAGTCTATATCATATCAATTAATCATGTTTTGTACTATTTTTTTCAATAGAGTTGAAATCCACGCGCAACTTTTATATTGTCGTAAAATGTTAGACATTCTATATTTTTATATTATAATTTTATATGATATTTATATATTAAAAATTAAAATAACTAAAATATAAAATAAAATTATATTGAATAAAATAATAATATGTAAAATAATATAAAATTATTGGTAGTTAGTTGTATAAATCTAAATAAATAAAACAAAACATTGTCGGTTGAAATTATTAGGGAGACATTTCTTGCCTATTAATTTCAGCGGCAAGCCGGCAACCACTTTCTCAAAATTAAATCAATATTTTTTACTTTTGTCATGTAACATTTTTGTTATAATTTTGGGCCACCTTCCATTTAGAAATAGTTGAAAACTAACTCAATGCTAGAAGCAAATTCATTAATTTTACACTAACTTATTAGTTATTAGTTACGTGTCTGTCGTGTAACCAACAAAAGGAATGCAAATCAATAGTTGTTTATAAATACAAATTTATATATGATATATATTAATATTATGTTTATAAATACAATACAACACGTAGATGTGTCAAATGGATGATACTGGCTTAAACAAAGGACAACACGATTAAACTTTGAATCAGGCTGAAGTTTTTAGCTTATCATGCACCGCATGCCACTAGTATGGGCACAAAATGAATATTATAAAAGTTATAATTTGTTGTTTAATCAATCTTTATTATAAAAGTTCACCAAATTGATGAGTTTTCATTTCCTGGTGGAAGTTAAATTCCTAATCCCATGTTACCATTTTTTGGACCACCAGATTAGGCTCAGACACATAGCACGTGGTCTCTTTCCCTTTTATTCTAATCAATTCATTCTAGTTTAACATTAGGGGTAACTGTAGGCACTTAAGATTATAAGTTATAACAAATTAAAAATACTATATATATCCTACTGTTACTTTAGCTCTTAAAATAAGCACAAGCTAGCTAATGATCACTGATTATTGTTTGTGTGGTTGAAGTTGCCACAAGTGCTTCACATAAGCGTTTGTGAAATTAAGGAGGCCTGCATATGGAAAACGCTTCTCTGCCCCAACTGCTATATAGTATATACTAACATTACTGCAAGTATCAGTTTGCTTTGGTGAGGTGCGATTAATTGGGATGGCAAATATATATATATATATATATGTTGAAGGTTCTAATCTTCTGGTACATATGGTGTGATTTTTTTAGCTTTTTATTTTTTCTTTTGAATTTCTAGAAGAAGAATAAGTTCCTTTCTTCTTTATTCCCAAGATGTAAAATTTTCCAAAATTCCTTATCAGGGTTTGGATTCTCATTTGTAGCCATTATTGATTTTGTATATAGCAGCCACTTGCACAAGAATCAGAAGTATGGGGTTTTAGTGGTGAGTAACTGTGATCATAATGGGCACAAGGGATTTAACTATTCAGGTCCTGAACCTTTCACCAAAGGTGACTCTTGAAGAGCTGATTACCTTCTTCTCTTATTGTGGAACTGTTCACAATGTCCAGCTCTTGAGGTTATTACAAACTCTTATTGTTTATGTATACTTAACTGCTTCATCTCTTGATTTTTTTTATATGTTGATAAATTTCAAGTTATTTCATCAATTGCAGAGATAAAGGCCTATTACCTTATGCTTTAGTGACTTTTGGGCAGCCTTATGCTTTTCAAACTGCTCTTCTCCTTGATGTAAGCAAAAAAAGAAAAAAAAACACTAATATTAATCTGTTTATAGTTTCAAATTAGTGTTTCTCTTTATCTTTTTTCTATAGGTGTGTCTGAGAGGGATGGAATGATCACTTTTGCAGGATGCTATATTTTCAGGACAACCAATTTGCATATTACCTGCAAATGCTATAAACATTCCTATCGTGTCAGATGAAGACATTGATGAGGCCCAGGTTCACTCTTTCTCTCTCTCTCTAATCTAGGCAATAACTTAGAATTTAATTTACAAACTAGGCTTATTATATTTTTCATCTTTGTAGGACTTGAACATGTGCTTATTTGTTATGTGCTATTTAGGGGTATATACAGGCAGTGTTTAGTTGGTATTCAAACCCCAAGCCCCAAAAAGCAAATTTGATTCCAATTTTCCAAACAATGCAAGACAACAAATTTAACTGTTTGGGATCCAACCATTAATTGTTTGATGAGTATTATCTGTATGCTTTTCCAGAGCAAAAGCCAAGGATTCAACCCAGCAGCAGTGCATAAAACAGTGCAGGGTAGGGCTTCAAAAGGTGTTAAAATGTTGAAGAAAAGCAAGGATGAGTTGGAGGAGAAGTTGAAGCTGTCAGAGAAAGGTAGGGTGCTAATGGAACGAACAGGATCGGCAATTTATGCTGCTGAGCAAGCAGCAGGACGCATGGGAACTGCCATCATAAACAATAACGTTGTTTCAAGTGGTGCCACTTGTTTCTCTCGTGCACTTGACAAAGCCTCAAGGTCTGCCTCTCACTTAGGAATTAGGAAGAGGGATTAGTGATAACCCCATTTTTAGAAACTATAAATGAGCCTCTCAATCTTGTATGTGTGGAAATCTATTTTAAACAACATTTTGCAATATATTTTGTCGTTGAATAATATGTATGATGTGTGGCAAAAAAAAAAAGAATAATATATATGATGTAAACGTTTAATTTATAATATTATAAACAACTGTATGAAATATAAATAAATTATAAATTTAACAATTTGTACATGATACTTTTTTTTTGTCCAATCATAAACGATATTTTAGTATAAAAAAGTGTGTAAAATCACGAGTCCTTAATTGATTCCCTTTCTTC
>QANT01006937.1:0-28617 GCA_003254885.1 Purshia tridentata | reverse complement strand
TTGTATTCATTTGGGTTTCTTTAACAATTTGTAAATTTGCAATATGATATTGGTGGTTTGTAACTTTCACTTTCTTCGTAATATGTTGACTGTTGTTGGATTTGGTTGCTTTTAATTATACAATTATGTATTTTTAAACTTGTAAAATATTTTTGGTGTTCTTGGATTATGTTGTAACTATTGTTTGATTACTTAATTACTTGATTTGTTGATTATCTATGAATTTTTGAAGATAAAAATGTTAGTACAACAAGATATAAATGTTATAAATGATCACAAGAATTAAAAATATATTGTAAATGGGTTGGCCGCCTTCGCCCCACCCAATCAGCTCATCCACTTCGGCCAAACCCGTTTAACTCGCCTAATTAATGGGTGGTTTGAGTTTTCTATTTTTAGGCCTGCTATTAATGGGTGGCTGGTACAACCCGCCCCAACCCACCCAATGCCCAGCCCTACAAATTGGATCAATTTTAAATCTTATGTATTGATACTAATATATATACACGTATACCATACTTTGATGACAAAATTTGATCATAATAAAAATACAAATATATTATTCTAATCAACAATTTTGAATAAATGATAGTGGATAGTTATTGTGGCCTTAAATGTGTAAATTTTTTAAATAAATAAATCATTGACTCTCCAAATTTCTTTTTTTTTTTAAATGAAATGTTTCCCTACAGCCTATCGGACAAATTTTTTTAACAAATATGAGAGACCGTGGATAATCACAATTGAATTGAATGTATAACTTCTTATATGAATAACTCATAAAATAAGTACAAGTTTACCTAGAATAATAATTTCATAGTATAATATATAGTATATACGTGACTACACCAAATAAAGAAAAAAAAAAATTCAATCACACAAGACAAAAAAAAAAAACAACTTTCTAGAAGGAAAAGAAAAAGACTTTTGTCATCGTCTAGAAAATTAGAAATAAAACAAAGGCCACTAAACGGGTATCAAATAGGAAGAGGTTGGGTTACTTTCGGACCAAACAAGTTGAAAGTAGCAGATTGAGATGATGCCTCAACTTCACAACTGAAAATGAGTGAAGGAAACTGATTCCCACCAAAGAGATTGGAGATCAGCTTTAGAATTAGAATTCAAGGCTTCAAGCACATAGTTTTAGTTTTCTCATTGGTTATGGTGGTGTTTTCAATAGATAAGTAATAGTGACGTATGGTGTGGGAATTGTGGGATTCTAATCGTCATGCTTTGCACAAAGCTTGATGAAGCATCGTGCACTTTTTCAACCAAACAATAAAAAAAACATCATGCATTTTGAAAGCCTAACTTATTGCCTATTGGTATGGCAATCAGATTAGATTAGATTAAGAGCATGTGAACGGCAACTATGGGAATAATTCTCATTCATGGAAGTATTCTTATTCTCATTCTATTGTTTACTCAATTTGAGGAGAAATAGGAGTGGAATTGGGGCCGCTAAAATTAGAAGTGATATTCCTAATTTTGGGTAATCGAGACTCCTTGTGAGGAGTTGGATTGGAGGAGGGGAATGGGAGTTGATTTTTTCATGACCAAAATGGCTCATATTTTTTATGAAAATTTGAAAATGCCCTTTATTTTTAAAATACCATATTTTTTTTTTCATTTCAATAAATCAATTATACTAATATCATACTAAAATTAAATCTTATCTCACATTGATATTTCTAAAATATTATAAATTATAATAGTAAGTATGATTAATTTATGATGATTAATAAACAAGATAAATGAGACTGTTCATTTTGATTCATGCTCACTCTAATTCCTGCTCAATCCTATTCTTACTCACTTTGATTCCTACTCATTCTGATTCTAGTTTTTTTTTTTTTTGACCAAAGCATTCTGATTCTAGTTTAATGTTTCCAACAGTTCAACCCTCTGGCATCTCTCTCTCTCTCTCCCTCATCTGCACAACAACAACAACATCAAGAACAACATCAAATTACACACAAAACGTTACATTAATAGCAACATTGCTCATGCCGTCACGTAGAGAGGCCTGTATGGAGAGAGAGAGAGAGAGATAGTACACCTGATTCTTAATGCCTATTTTTCCTCATTCCCCTTTCTAGTTTATTCTTCTTATTTCCAGTTTATTCTTCTCCTTCTTCACCATTTCTATTTCTTTCTAGCCCAGCCAAGCCCCGTCCCACCCAACCTTATCCTAGCCCTACCCCTCCCAGCCTTTATCTGCCCCGATTCGCCCCAAGTAGCCCAGCCTCGCCCTATCCTGCCACGCGTTCGCCAATCTTGAGGCGGGCAACCTGCAACCGACCGAAGAAAGATGACAGAATCTAGACAGAGAAAGATAGAGAGACAACGAGGCTGGCGGTTAACCCGATGAAGGGTTGGCATTGGGGGTGGGGCGGGCTGGCCCGATTTTATTTTTATTTTTTTTTGTGCGCGCGTGTGTAAATGAGGGTATTTTAAATATTTTTTGAGTTTGTTTTGAGAAATTAGAAAAATTCAAAAGAAAAAGGGGCGTGAGGTGAAAAATAGATGTGCAAATATCAGCACCCTATTTTTTTAAGGGATTTTTTATATGTTCCACTCCATTCTATATTTTAATGATCAAAAGTCTCCATTGAAGTATTATCTTTACAAAAAAAATTAGCTAAATTAGAAAGTATTTACGTGTTTGATAAGCAGATAGGTAAAATATTTTTGATTTGTCTAATTTTTTGCATTAATGAAATTTTAATAGAGATTAAAAAAATTGACAATTCAGATTGTTGAAATACTATATAGAGTGAGCCTCATAAAGAACCACTTAAATAAAATTATTTGAGGAATCCCTTAATAGATGAGCTATATATATATATATAAATTAGGGATTGCATGGTCATGATGAATTTGGGGTGCAACGTAAAACATAATGTTTGTAAATTAGCAATTCTTTAAGACTAAACATGCTTATGTAAGTTTCTAGATGGGTAAGAGTTTATGAGTTAAAGATCAAGAATGTGTCAAGAGAAGTTTGAAGTAAAGCATGTTAATCAAAGTTCAAGACCGAAGTGAATTTCAAAGGTATGATTCAATGTTCAATCATTTTAGGAAAGATAAATTGACTTAGAGACCACATTCATTCAAGCTAGTCAGTGTTACACTTCAATTCTAGGAATGGGCCGCATGGGTATTCTACAAATAATTTTATTTGTAGGATCCTACGGTGAAGTCTCCTTATATATATATAGATTATCCGCACCTTCCTTGCTACTACTTAGAACTCAATAATGTTAATAGATATGTAGGAAAGGTGTTGTTCTTCGTATATGTATTTTGTTTTTTAATTTTAATTTATTTACAAATTTATAGTAGAAGTTGAATGCTTACAAAGCAGATATGCAAGTTACAAATTAGCTAACCTATTCCACTCACCCATCGGTCTGGTTAAGCACAAACTTTTATTAAATTAACACTAAAAATACAAAGAGTTTATTAAAGGATACAGATCAAGAATGACTTGATGAAAATACCCAATTGTTCTAGGATACAATAAACCAAATTCTTCAAATACATGCAACTAAAAGAAGGTATAAATAATCAAAGAGTGCTATTTTACTCACCACAAAAAGGTGGTAGTGAGTATACCACCATATTAGGTGGTGGTAATGCTCACCGGTGGAGAGCAAAATATTTGTCATAATCAAATTATAACTCATCGTTTGTTGACCATTCGCCTATTCTCAAAATTTAAACCGCGAATTGGAGGGAAATCATCTTTGTCAAGAAGAAAAGAGTTACTATTCCTCTTCTTAAAATGCTTGGATTGATTTCGGTCAAATTTGTGACTTTGGTGAAAGTTTCTTTGGACTTGTGACTTGGAAGGAGAATAAGAGTAAGGCTTCACTTCTTGGTCTTGCTGAACTTGTGATTTGGCAAAGGGTTTAATTCCCTGAAGCTCTGGATCGGGAAAATAATCGTATGGTCTTTTTCTATTATCCATTTTTCTGAAAGTAATCGAAATCCTGCAGCGATAACAGTATTTGAATATTCAGGATTACATAAAAAAATAAAAAATAAAAAGACGAAAAGAAACAGTGCATGGTTTGTATATATTGAAGGTGAACATGGTATAGGATACCTTCTTGCTGGAACACCAGGAACACAATGCTTAGCAATGTCAGCTGCATTACCATTTAGAATAAGCACTGATCTGCAAATCATATGTATAACAAACAAATAACAATTAATTAAATAGCTAATCCAGCACACACTTCCCCATATATATGTGAGAGAGAGAGAGAGAGAGAGAGATTTTTTATCTAGCTCTAACATGAATGTGCTATTTGATTGGAAAATGAGGATGAATTTCAATAATAAGAAACTGATTATATCGACCGACTTAAAAAAAGGGTCTTTTTCAATTTTGGTACATGAATTTTGAGTCTTGTCCCAACTAGGTACCTAAACTATTATTCGTCTTAATTCATAACTAAATTATTATTTTTTCCCAATTTAGTATATAATATGACTTTTTTCAAATAAGGCATCAAAATAAGGGGCATTTTAGTCAACCTAGAATCGCGAATAGATCAAATGGACCTTGTGTCTAAATAAATATATGTCCAACAAACATGAACAAATTTTGTTAACATTTTTTAACAAAATTCACATTATACACCAATTTGTAACAAAATAGAAGTTTAGGTACAAAATTAGGATAAATAATAGTTTAGGTACGTAGTTAGGACAAGGTCCAAAATTCAGATGCCAAAATCGGAAAAAACCTGAAAAAAAAAAATGATGATATGGCAGATTTACCATGAAATCAAACAATATTTAAAACAGAAGTGAAGAATTGAGAAGAGAAGCAGTTCAAAAAGCATACCCAAGAGGCAAAGGTATAGAAACAGGCCCTGAAAACTCTCCTGGACCCATAACCTTTAGATTTGAACCAAAAAGTATATTGCACTCTGCCAAAAGGGAAACCGTGCAAAAGGGTCTAACAAAATCATGGTGGTCGATATGAGGAGGAATGCAATCTCCTTCATCATATATATTCACAATGCAGCTGTCTGGGATGCATGTTGGAGGTAATATGTCCCACTTTACCATTCTCCTTATCATTTGCTTGAACAAAGTGGGTAACACATCAACTTCTTCATCTCTAACAATGCCTGGGGGGTTCCCATTCTTATCCTGTAATGTTACACAAAATACATAATTAAAGCTACACACAACCAAAATGGGCAATAGGAACTAACTTTAACTGCACAGAAAGAAGTGGCAATTGGGCAATAATCGCACTTAAGAGTGCACTTTTTTGTTAAAATCGATGTACTTTAGTCCATATTGTCCGATTGTCACTCCTTTATGTGCAACTAATATTAGTCCCTAGTGTCTATTTTTTATTGTAGTACTAACTAATATACATTGCAATTCGAATTAAATACCAATAGTACTAGAGAGAGAAAAATATAGGTACCACTGCATAATTGTAGCAACAACCAAACTGTATTGTTACACGTCCTTTACCACGCATCCACTTTCTAGGTTCAGTATATGTACGTTCTGTAAGATATGCAAGCAGAAATTACAAATAGAATAAGGAACAACAAATATCTGATTCATTATATTTCACATTCATGTTAAGCAAATTTCCCTCCTAAAATGTTTTGTTGAAGATATCTAATCAATCATTTAAAGCATTATTAACTGCTAGAGAGTACTCTACCATTTCTACTTACTCTTACATCGGAATTATGTGTTAATCTCATTTTTTGAACACATAAATTTAGCATTTATTCTTTCTAATTCAATCCTAGCAATCAAATGAGACCTTAAGCATAACCCAAGAACTCAAACAGTTGAACGAAAAGCATGTGTGAAATTAATATAACTGTCAAAATAAATTATACCTCTCAGCTGTCCCTTTTGCCCCATACGTTGTAAACTATAGATGCATTCAACAATTTTCTTCTGCTCATTCAAGTTAAAAACCCCAGTATGTAGCTCTAGGCCCAATAGCACATTTGTTGCCCTTCCATTTATATTCTCAATGTAGATGAAGTCCTTCTTTCTGCAAACTTCTGATAATCGGCTATGCTCATTCGGATCCTCCGGTAACCCGTCATGAATGGATGAGGAATTTCCATGGAGTGAATTATTGCATGATCTTTGAGAACCTGAATGCTTAAATGACTTTCTTCTGTGGTTATCTCTAGAAAAGGATACCTCATCCACTTTTCCTGCTTATATATAAGAAGAAAAAAATAACAAGGAAAAGGAAATGATAGAATGGATTAATGGTTAATGATAACATATTTGTGCAATAACCAAGGAATTAAATTTCTAAAATTTCCTTGAAATAAATTTCCAATTCTCTGAGGTCTCGAAATATTATTGAATCGAAATTATTGAAATTTTGTTAAGAGTTTCAAATGTTTTAGTCTAAATTTCTATCAAAATCGAAATTATGAAAATTTCCATATTTTTGAATCATCGAAATTTTATCAAAATCCAAAATTTAATTTTTTGGCCATAACGAAGACAATTGTAGTTCATGAAATTGGAGAATGTTATCGACCTTCTCCACCGACCTTTTTCTTTATTATTCTCATTTCAAAATTTAAATTCATAATAAAAACCGTTCAAATTTTAAATCTAACTATGAAGATCATATTTGCAAAAAATTAACTAAATTGGAAATCGTTTGATTATGTAACAGTAATAAAATAAACATACAATTTTAATAATAATTTGATTCACCATTAATTTATTTATTACAATTACATGATCAAACAATTTTCGATTTAATTGATTTTTCACAATTATCTAAAGAATGAATGGTTCCGATTATAAAAATAAATTGTGAAATTATAATAATAAATAAAAAAATCAATGAAAAAGGTGAATAGCATTTCTCTATTAAATTTACTAAACCACCTTAACATTTCCCTAATTGGAGAAAAAGTTCAAGTACAGCGTAGGCCTGTCTAGCTATTCAAAGATAACCTAGAAAACCCAAAAATACTGAATTGGGTAAAAGGTAAAAGGTAAGGTAAAGAAACAATCTTTTGTTTTTTCTATTTTTATACTAAACAAACAGTAAAAAAACCACAGAATAAGCAAAAAGAAGGTGCAATATATCAGCTTGAAGAAAGGAATAAACTTGAAACAGAACTTCTTCAATCTTCATACAAGAAATAATAAGCAAAGAAAAACAACCCATAATTCTGTTATTCTCACTCACAAATATGAATGCGAAATTCAAAAACAACAGATTTCTTACTGTTAATGAAGCTGTGAATTCGATTCTCCAAACCGTCTTGGCAGTGCGGACAAAACCCATATGACAAAACTTGCAAAATTTCGTCACGCTCTAAAGTCCTCAGCGAACTCATCCAGTCGCCGCCGCGGCCGCCGCCGCCACTGGACTCCGGCAAGTACTCCTTGCCATGCTGATCTCCAGACATCATCGTCACAATAACATCAGACGTGAGAAGGGTTTTCAGTTTTGTGTTTTCAGTTTCGAAAGACAGAATGAGTGAAAGTAATTTGGTTTAGAGGACATGGTTGACTGATAGATTGACTTGGGAATTGGGGAAGCTGAGGTTGTTCTTGTCAGTGTCTTGCAAGACTTAAAAACTCAAGTCTTTCTCGTTTTCTAGTGAGAAATAATTTAACTACCATGTCCCCTGGCTGACGGCGGAGGCACATGGGTTTAAAGTTAAATTTTTAACTTTTATAATTTAAATTTGGGCCTAAATTTTTCTTAGCCCACCCACATATATATACAGCCCATCCCATCTTTTATTTCTTCAGCCCCTTATTATTTTGAGTTAATTATCAATCACTCAATTTGAGCTACCTCTTCCTATATAATTCACTTTATTAATTGGGTTTCTTAACGAGTTCATGTACTTTTTTTCCCTCCCAGTCCACTTCTTTTTCCAATTAGTTTAAATTTTTTTTAAAATGGCAATGTTGCCCTTCTTTTTTCTGTCTATCTCCCTATGTCTTGCTATGGTTCCTTCTCTATCTCTCGCTGACTTATTTTACCTGACTGGAAGGGAGGACGGCAAGGTCACCGACCTCCAGATCCGAGCCAAAGGTGAGGCGATCTGAGGTTGGGGTAGCTGGGGTCAACCTCTAAGGCTAGAAGGGTGGGCTGGATCTAAGGCTGGGCTGGATCAGCGGCAGTGCATCGCAGGCAGAGGTTGGATTTCCATAGATTTAGAAATGAAAAGGCTTTGATAATTTGAAATTTCTTTTGAGTGGTTTTTGTAATTTATTAGATTTAAAGAAATGTACAAAAATGACTTTGTTTTTTTCTTCCTCCAATGTATTCAGTTTGTGGCATTTGATTAGAACATAGATAGAAATTACAAATAAAAGAAAAGCTAACTTGTGAAAGGTTTCTATATGCATTAATTAGTGGGTCATAGTAGAGAAATATCATAAAGTGGTTTTTGTAATTTATTACCTTTTTTATTTTTATTTTTTTGGCCTTATGGTAGATTCAGTTTGTGCTACTGACTAGAACATAGAGCAATTACAGTTGAAAAACAAAAACATAAGCTAACTTGTAAAGGTACTATATGCATTAATTAGTTAGTCACAATCGAATTGTTTCTTGGTTTGTCTAATAAACCAAATTTTGATGGTATGAGGATTTAATCTTGATTTCTAATTTCTTCTGTTTTTCAGAGCAAATTTTTTAGAAATTGTTCTTTTTGTAAATTGTTTTTATCAGTCAATATGTTACTGTTATCATTTAGTAGTAATAATTTACTATTGTTACTGTTCAATGGTGACAATAAGCCTATTGTTACTGTTCGGCAGTAACAATTTACTATTGCTACTGTTCGGCAATAACAATTTGCTATTGCTACTGTTCGGCAGTAACAATTTGTTATTGCTACTATTCAGCAGTAACAATTTTCTGTTGTCACTGTTCATCAGTAACAATAACAACAATGACTATATAATTGATTTTTTAATAAACAAAATTATTTGAGAAAGTTTGTTGTTTGTTATTTTTTTTAATTTAGTTGCTGTATAATATTTTATAGATGTATTTGGAGATTGCATATGGTAATGGTGGTGTCTAATGCATTTTTTTTCTATTAACTAACACATGGTGGTGGCNTTTCCTAATTAACTAACACATGGTGGTGGCAAAAAAAAAAACTAACACGTGGTGCTATCCAAAGTAACAACACATGGAAAGCTTAGAGGCCAAAACACATGGCAAGCTTTAACAAAAAAGAAATAAAAAACCAGTGGCAGACTTGTAGACTTGCAGACTTGCAATGGTAGTCACATGTATAATGAATAGTGTATACAAAACAAAATCAAAACTGGTGGTAGTATTGTAAATAGGTGCTTTTTAATATATATAAATGTCATTTTAAACTTGATATTTTAAAAGTAGGCCGGATAGGTACTTGCTTTTCTATGTTGGGTTTTTATGTCTTTAGATGATCTTTTTTGGACTTTAAAGAAAATAACCCTATTATTTTTTTTAGAGTATTTTATTAATAAGCCACAAATTATTATATTTATTAGTTATAAATCTAAATTTTAAATTTATTTATTTTTAAGCCAAAAAATACATTTTTAAGCACAAAAAAAAAGTTCAACTATTAAAATATAAAAACAAAAAAAATTCTTAAGAAAAAAATTAAATAAAGTGTAATTTTACGAAATTATAAAGTGTAACTCTTGACATATGACGTAATAACAAAAAAATTAAACCAAAATGTAACTAAAAAAAAACCTATAACTAATTAAATCTTAACTAAATTGAAATTACACTTTAGAAATGAAAGAATTACACTTTAAATCATAACAGTAAAAATTACATTTGAAATTGTAGCCTTTGAAAAGTAAGCAAGAAACAAAAATTATTGTTATATTTATCTTTTTAATCATTGAATAGAGTAGTAGAATTTCTTCAAGTAAAATAAAAAAAAGAAGAATTGACCTTCAGTTTAGAGTATGGTACACCATACACCTCATCAAATATCATAAATGTCATTACCAATAAATAAAATGTCCAGACACTTGACTTTAATAGCATGGCTTGGGTTGGGTTGGCCCTAAATAATTCAATGCTCACAAGACCATGCATATTTGATCGGGTCAAGGTGATGAAAGTAAGCGACATTGGTTGTGGTGGTTGAATCCAGTAAAGCTTGTCTTGACCTCAAATGCAAACAATGACTGCTTAATTTGTTTTAAAAAATAAAATATAAAATAAGAGCTTGAAAATAAATAAATTAATTGTATGTGTTTATTACTTAACTGGAATTAATTTAGCGGCTTATCACTAATTTATCCTTTTTTCTATTACACAATAGATTATCAGATTTAATAATAAAAACTCATCTATTCGAACAATTTCTTCATGCTTTGCCGGTGCTGCTCAGCTGAGGAGATAAACTATAACACTAGTGAGCCAACTTTTACTCTCTCTAGTAAAATAATATCCACCTCAATGTGTTTGAGTTTGGAGTTATGAATAGTATTTGATGCAAGAGCTAGAGCAGATATGTTGTCACAATGTAACACAAGTGAAGAAGTAAAAAAAAATTGCAAATCTGTAAGGAGATTCTTGAGCCATAGAATTTCAGAAGTAGTATCTGCCATACTCCTATATTCTACTTCAATTGAGAAATGAGACACTGCATTTTATTTTACTACACCAGAAAATGGGAGAACCATTAAGAAGGAACAAACCTTGTAATAGAACGTCTATCACTAGGATTACCTACCCAATTTGCATCACAATATGCCTTTAGAGCATCAAGTAAGCCTGTAGTTGAATTTTTGTTGGAGAACTACTTGCCCAAGTTGTATCATAGTAAGCTTGAAAAGTGTCTAACTAAGTTGAACCTGAGCTACTTTCCTATATCTAATCCCATAGTCCAAGGTGCCTTGGATATATCTCAGAATTCTCTTAACTACTATGAGATGCTGATCAGTAAGTTATTGTATGAATTGACAGATATTATTGACACTATATGCAATGTCAGGTCCAGTGAATGTCAAATACTATAGACAACTACCAGACTTCTCTGTTGAGACAATAAAGAACCTCATCTTTCAACAAGTTAACACTAGATTGATAGGGAGTGACATATGTATGACAGCTACCCATCCCTGCCTTATGAATAATGTCTTTAGCATACTTTTGTTGTGACACAATCCTTCAAATAGTGAATATGTAAACCTAAGAAATAATGCAAATCCCCAAGATCTATCATGTCAAATTCCCTTTGTAAAGCATCCTTAACAAACTGTATATGAGGCTCATTGTTGCCAACAATTATAATATCATCTATATGTAAAAGTAGATATACTCGAGATGTTCCTTCAACCCTAACAAACAAAGAAGGATCTGCATGAGAGGAGCAAAACCCCAGAGAAGGCAAATGAGCTGTGAACCTATCATTTCAAGCTTGAGGAACTTGCTTGAGACCATATAATGATTTATCTAGCTTACACACATAAGTACGTATAGGATGAGTTGAATCCTCAAAACCACTTGGTTGAGACATATAAACTTCTTCCTATAAAATGCGAAGTAAAAAAGTATTCTTAATGTCTAATATGCAACTTCCAGCCAAAATGAGCTTCTAACTGTGGTATGTCAAACCACAGGCTAAAAGTTTCATCGTAGTCAATGCCTTGCTCTTGACTAAAACCTCTAGCAACTAGCCTTGCCTTATGTCTAGCAATTCACCCATCTGAATTTTGCTTAAGCTTGAAAATCCATTTACAACTAATTAAATTCTTGTGAGGGGGAAGAGCCGAAGAGGTACAGGAGTCCAAGTCCTTTGAGCCATTAAAGCATCAAATTCAGCTTGCATAGCTGATTTCCATTCTAGAACCTTCATAGTCTTATAATTGGAAGATTCTATGAGAGAAGATGCAGAAAGATCAGTAGGGCATGATAGACAAAAACCCTTTCTTTTTAAAGATGCCCCTCTTACCCCTGGTGACCATGCAATGATTATTAATAGTGGCATTAGTAAGACCATGAACAGGATGAAGAATATTAGCAGCTAAATGAAAATGAAAAATATGTGCATGCATGTTCCAACTGAACTGAAACACCACTGCCAGGCACAGTGCTAACTGATACATCACCATTGATACCCTCAAAACGAATGACAGTGTGATGACTATCACTGACTGAAGAAGTAACAAGAGGCACGTAAGCTCATGCAAGACATCAGTAGGCCGAGACAATAGACGAATCGTTGGTGTTTCTGTTAGAACATACATTATGTACGGGGACGGATCCACTTAGAAGGCTAGGTGGGCTAAAGCACCCCCTAAGTTTTTGAAAAAAAAAAAATATACCCCACTATATTTAAGTGGTCAGCTCACCATGAAAAAAAACAAAGAAAAATTGTTAGTATTAGCTTACTATTTTTTTGGTCTATCGCCAGTGCCAAGTGGCCACAAGTTTCCTTTTTCAGTCTAGCTTTTTTTATCATCTCCATTGTAATTAGTAGCTTACTAATCTTCTTAATTTTATTTAATCTCCTCTAATTCTTTTAGACATTTAAGAATTTAAGAATTTAGGGAAGCCATTTTATTTATTATCTCCTCTTAAATGTTTATAAAAGGGATTTTGGAATTTAGAGAAGATGTAGTTCGTCAAAAATTTCGCCGCCGCTTTGCGGCACTATAGAGTAAATATGACTTCATCCCTGAGTTTAGCCCCCTAGAATTTAAAATCCTGACTCCGTCCCTAGTCATGTATAAATATCTTCATTGATGTATTAGTATTTAATTCTTGAAAATCATCATTCTCTCTCGACACAAAGTGCATGTTCTTCTTCTGTACGTAAAATCGTATTGCTTATTTTAAAGGGAAAATAAATAGATTATAAAGGTTACAATTCTGATCAATGGGTACAACACTTTGGATTAGCTAGGTTACAGTGATCTATTCAACAGGGTACAAATGGATTCTGTCTAACCACGCATTTCTTTCTGTTGGATCAATATCCGAAATGCATTTCCAAATTGCACTGTTACACTTGAAGCCACTTCCAAAGGCAATTTGCCACACATGGTTTCCTTTCTTCACCTTTCCTTTTGCCTCCAAATAGCTGAGCTCATACCAAACCGAAGAAGATGAAGTATTTCCAAATCTATATAATGTCATCCTTGAAGCTTCTCCATTTTCCTTGTTCAGTCTGAGACTCTCTTCTATGCCATCAATCACTGCTCTTCCACCAGCATGTATACAGAAATGCTGAAGAGCTTTGTTGAAATTTGGTACATACATTACCTCCTGGCTCGGTAAAACCCAAAGTTTCCTACGAATCACTGACCACCCAAATCGGAGCTGCTCCGAATATGGTAGCACAAGGGGGCCTAACTTTGATATGTTAATTTTAAGGGCTTTTGCTGCCACATGAACAAGAGCCCGTGATAATGAGACCCCGACGATCCCAGCTTCGTCGGGTTTCTGGAAAACAGATTGGTAAGCTTGATCGTCCGAACCAATGTGCGTTCGGACAAGATGCTGGAGCTTATACTTAGCTCGTCGCTTGTCTTGCTTCCTATTGGATAGTAGAATAGCAGCTCCCCCCATCCGAAACAAAATGTTGGGAAGAAGCATGGATTTCTTTGTACCCTTGTACCCACTTGGAGTTACAGCTTCCATGCTGAGAACTAAAGCCAAGGAATTCTTGTGAACTTTTAAAAGATCTTTAGCCAAACTTATTGACAAGATTCCAGCACCGCAACCCATTCCGCTAAGGTTGATGCTCTTTAAGTTGCTTCGAAATCCAAACTTGTTTATGATTGTAGATGTAATGGAAGGTGTAGGGCAGAAAAGGCTACAATTTGACACAAGAATGTCGATGCTTTTAGGGTTTATTTTGTGCTTGGAAAGCAGGTCTTTGACAACAGCGAAGAGAACAATTTCAATTTCTTTTCTAGCATTGACTGAAGAAAGACAAGGTGGCAGCTCATGCAGTGAAATAGGCATGCAAGTCTCTTCTCCAATGCCTGATCTTTCCAATACCTTTTCTTGGAAATTGACACATTCTTTGTCATAAAATCCAGATCTTTCGAGGTGTTCAACGAAGCTCGAATTTGAAACCCGCAAGGTATCAGGAGGAGAATAGCAGGTGAAATCGATAAGGTATGTACTCTTGGATCTGAAAAACAAATAGAGAACTGCAATGATCAAAAGAGTTGCAGCAGAGAAATGGGTAAGGGAGATTGGAAATTCTGTAATGATGGATGAAAAGGATCTTCTAACCAAGGTAGTCTCCATATCAACCTCTTGGACGGAGCTTGTTCTGATAGTTTTGCTTATATATTAATAGCAGGCATTGTGGAAGTCAGGAAACCATCTTTCTGATATGTTCAATCAAACAATTCCAGACTTCTCTGTCTCTCTCACTCACATACACACACACACACGCCCCCCTCTTTCTCTCTCACACACACGCAAAAAGGGTCAGAACAACATCTAATATATATTGAAACCCCAACCTCATCAACAACCTTTTATCTAATATTATATATTGAAGGATAATGGCTTCATTACGTTTGCCTATTTTCTTACTTTTTATGAGTTAAGAGTATGGTTTTGCAATCATAGCCAAGGCTACTTTAGGCATGAAAGAGCACGAGTACAAAGATTCATCCAAATTACTATGAGTCTTACGTGGCAAATCTATATGGCAAAAAATGACTTGATTATGAATTTTAAATCTCCACCAACTTAATTTGTTCTAAACATTATTATATTGAAAGATCTAAGCCTAAGTCTCCCTAATTTAAATATGAGTTTTTAGCAGTGTAGTAACGTGGGCTTGGTTTATTTTAACTTTTAGTTTTAAATATTTTGTTTTTATTTGTGTAGTGGCAGTTTCTTTTATTGGGAAATAGATGGTTGCATTCCATATATGGGTAAATGCAATCTCTAGTTTGTTTAATCATGAAGTTTTCATGTGCAGAAGAATATTATGAAGCCTCTTAAACTTGAGAACCTCCAACTTGCATGAAACAAAGCAAGCAAGCACTAGTACTCCGGATAATATTGGCCATGAGAAAACTGCCGCAAGACAGGTCCACTAAATTGAGGAACCATGCATCATAATTCCTCTTCACATTAATTTGCTCTATTAAAGACTCCAAGCCCTTGGTCCAAAAAAAGAAAAAAGAAAAAAACACTCCAGGCCATTGTTCAAGCACTAGCTTACAAGAGGGCCAATTAAAATTTAACCTATCATAGTAATATAGAATATATTTATAATCTCGGTATAACCAATATATCGCCACATGGTATAACTAATTTAACTTACACATAACAGTATTTTTGGACATGTTTATATTGATAAAGTATAATATTAATAACATTATTTGGCAGTGTATACATATCATTTCCCACATGGAAAAATTATTAAACATCATGTATATATATTAGATAATTAGCTAGGGAAAGGGAGGTGATTTTTGCACTTCTCTCTTCATTTGTACTCCTTATTTTTTTTAAATGTTTGTCTATATTTTTATTATTTTTTTCCGCATATATCCTTTAGCTTTTAATTATAGAATGTCATCTATGCAAAATTAAATCCTACATATTTAATTTTTTAAATTGTCATGATTATTTCTATTTCTATATAACTCTGCTTTACAATGAAGAAAAACTTATGTAATTTTCTCCCCTTATGTACGTCTTCTTCATATATAGTACTTCATATTATCGTATAGGTGACATTTATTCATTAAAGAATCAAATATGCTGGGCTTGGCATGTGAACATTTTTTTTGGCAGTGTCAAAAGACCCAAAAATGGAGGGAGTGGAATAATTGAAAACCCCAATCATAACACAAAATCCACCATATATTAACGAAATTACAAAAATCTTCATGACCCTCGTGAAGAAAACGCAAAAAAATATGACAGGCTAAATATTTTCCAAATGAAAGTATAGAATGATGATTGAACAAAAAAAACATGGCGGTTTGGAAGGCCAAGAGATAAAATATGAAGAACATTACTTATGTTTTTTTCAATACATTATATATGCGACGAGGGGAAGTGAAAATTACTTTTTTTAGGAGCTATAATAGCCTTTTTTTTATTAAAAAAAAAGTCAAACAATGAAGAAAACATCTAACATGTAGTTGACTAAGGAGTTAAATTTCAAAAATTTCGTCAAAAATTTCGTTTTTGAGAGGGATTGAAATTTTGGAGCCATACCATAAAAATTTTGAGTAGATTTCGAAAATTTCGGCCAAATTTCCAAAATTTCGCCGAAATATCCGAAATATACCGAAATTTTTGAAATTGTGATCAAACCCTAAAATCCAAAATCAAATTACACAAAATTGGCATCTCAAATCTTAGGGGAATGAAAGCCTATGGTAAGAGAAGAAAAACCCACAAAAAAATTGAATGATCAGAGCTCAGAGGTGGCTGGAATCGGCGAAAGAATCCGACGGTGGCTAGCTTTTATTTAGCAATTCTTATGCACGTTTTGGCTGGCCGGCGTGGAGGAAGGGTGGGAGAAGATGGCCGACACCTGGGGGTCCCGCTGGTGGCCTTGGGTTGACCGGAAAAGGCCGGCATGGTGGCCGGAAATGGAGGTGATGCTGCTGTGAGGGAGGAAGACAAAAAGAAAAAAAGAAAAAAAGAAAAAAAGAAAAAAAGAAAAAGGGGAAAGAAGGACTCACGGGCAAGGATGAGAGAGGAAAGAAGAAAAAAAGAAAAAAAAGGGGAAAGTGAGGTGGGCTGGGATCTCATGGGCAGTAGGGAAAGTAGAGAAAAAAAGGAAGGAAAGAAAAAAAGGGAAGGAAAAGAAAAAAGGAAGGAAAAAAAGAAGGAAGGAAAAAAAGAAGGAAAAAAAAAAAGGAAGGAAAAAAAGAAGGAAAAAAAAAAGGAAGGAAAAAAGGAAAAAAGGAATGAAAGAAAAGAAAAAAATTTAGAATTGATTGGGATTTGACCGTTTAAGATATTTAGACAATTGAAAAAAAAAATAGTTTGGGATTTTGTTTAGTTCTTTAGCTTTGGGTTCCATTTGGTCTTTATTTTTTAGGTTTCGTTTGGTTTTTAGTTTTGGAGTTTCGTTTTGTTATTTTTAAACGTTAAACCCTTATAAATTACAGTAAATGATTTTAACACCCAAATTTGAGCTTCTCTTTCCTTTACTACCCTGTTGCTTTTATTGATTTCTAAGTAGGCCCAAATGCATTGTTGCCGGTCCACATTTTAACTCTCAGTCACTCTCACTTTCTCCGTCTATTTTTTTCTTCATCAGTCTTCATCTCTTTTCCTCTCTTTAAAGCACATCTGGTGATCTCTGCTCTTCCATTTCTCTGTCTCCCTCTCCATATGTCTTCATTTTTTTGAATCCATGGTGCCTTCCCCTCACCTCCATGACCTTCATAGGTGGCGACTAGAAGAACAAGATCAACGACTTTGCTGCTATCAAGTTGATGATGTCTTCAAATGTGAGATTTGGATGCTCAGCAAGGCCAGAAACTACACTGGTTGGCCACTGCTGCCTATGATCCAGGTTCTTACTGATAGATCTGGGTGGGGAGACGATACTAGTTATCAGGTCAGCTTGTTTCACAATTAAACGGTTCCGACTCTAAATTCTTATGGCAGAGCATAGTGAGATTTACTGGGAGCACTCACTTTTTTTCAGCCTTTTCTTCAAGAATTTCTCACTCGAAATCTCGGGTTGGATTGTGATCTATTTTGGGTTATATTGCTCTTTGGGCTAAGCATTTGCAAAGGAGGTGAGGGTTATTGAATGTTTCGGTTTGCTTGGTTTTGTTTTGATTTGTGTTTTTTTGAATGACTCTGAGGGTTTTTTAGGTGGGTTTGGGATTGTACCCACCAAAGTGGTGGGGGAGTGTGATTTATTTGGCGAAACTTGGAATATTTGCTATTTGGATCTTGAATTCTTGAGAATATCTGAGCTGGGATTCTTGAATTTTTCTGAAAACTTGTCTTAGTGGATCTAAAGATTCAGAAAGAAACAAAGAATGGGTGACTGCTTTCTTTGTTTATATCTCCAACTTTATTTGTCTAGTTAATTAGTGCAACAGAAGTAACTTTTGTCTAGCCTTGCTGTGTAATCATACCATGTAATCCTCTAGGCAATGCAAAATTCATATTATTTTCGGCACTCTTTCATGTTGTGGTCACTGCTCACTAACATTTGTCCTCCATACTGTTAGGCTTATGATTTGTTACTCTAGAGTCTAGACTGATTTGACTTTCTGCCAAACAAAAAATAATAAATAGAATTGAATAGTTATGTGTCAAATTAAAGAAACTTTTTAATTTGGGTTTGGTTTGTTATGGATCCAGGATGGTTAAAAGATAATAGGATGCCACAATACATTTGATAACTTTACGTCAATTGGAAGTAATACTACATCAATCTGCCGATCTCTGGTATAAACTCTGGCTTCTTGAGTTGTACCACAACAAGCTTGAGTGATGATCAGAACTTGGCTGATTCAATTGAGAAAAAAAATTAGGCTCAGCTGCTTTAGCTGTTGTATTGTAGCCAGATTGCTCATCTTTTTTTTTTTTTTTGCTTGTTTATTGTGATTATTTCATACTGATTTGGTTTAATATGTAGATATGTAAGCATTTTTGTCAATTTTTCACATAAATTCGAAAATGAGAGGTTATGATTGTTACTGCAAAAATAGTGTTATTGTCCGACAGTAATAATAAGATGATTGTTACTGTCCGACAGTAACAATAAAATAATTACTATCGTTCGACAGTAACAATAAGGTGATTGCTATTGTTTGACAGTAATAATAAGGTACTGTCCGACAATAACAATAAGGTACTGTCCGACAATAACAATTGAGAGGTTATGATTGTTACTGCAAAAATAGTGTTACTGTCCGACAGTAATAATAAGATGATTGCTACTGTCCGACAGTAACAATAAAATAATTACTATCGTTCGACAGTAACAATAAGGTGATTGCTATTATTTGACAGTAATAATAAGGTACTGTCCGACAATAACAATAAAGTGATTGTTACTATCCGACAGTAACAATAAGGTGATTGACATTAACAATAACAATGCATGATTGTCCTCTAATGAAAAGTGGCAAATTTTTTTAATTTGGTTCAGAATGTGGTTGTTAATATTTGACAGTAATAATACTTTAGATATTGAAAAAAAAAAAAAAACTAGCTTAATCTTTTTGATGTGCTTTTACAAAAAATAAAAAAAATAAAAAGTTACTTTATTTTTGAGTTTTTTTGCAAAGTAAAAATTGTTACTGTTAGACAGTAACAATTCTAAAAAATACTGTAACGCGCTACAGTAATACACTGTAGCGTGTGGGTCGGATAAACATCAAATTTTCTAAAATGGGCTTTAAAAAAAAAGACCCAAAATATTATCCAGATGTTTTTAATTTAAAAAATATGTAATATTATCCTAAAATGAATGATATATAAATCTAAATGTTATCCTAATATTATTATAATATTATTCTAGTTGTATATTACTTTAATATTATAATATTATATTATATATCCTAATTAATATTATCATATTATCCTATAATTAATTATAAGATTTAACTGTACCAAACGAACGATTGACTTTGGTTTGTAAATACATTTCAATTGTACCAATCAATCGATCGGCTATGGTTTGTCGGCTTTTATGTTATGGTTTAGCTCCAGGATTTTGAGCTTCGCCCAAAATCCCAGAGCTAAACCCTAACATATATTTGTCGGCTTTTATGTTATGGTTTAGCTCCAGGCATAATGCCTCTATCGAACACATTCTATACCCTAGAAGAAGATGGGATGAAAAGATGGAATTTACCCTCAAAACTCAGGAAATGAAGCAGCTCGAATATATATATACTAACCCAAATATTGGTACAATTGAAATGTACCTATATATTTTTTTTTTAGTTTTTCTCTTATTTGTTTGATTATTTTTTATGAGTTAATATATTTTTTATTATATAATATAAACGGATATTATCATTTATTATTTCAAATTAAAAAAGAGAGCTTATTTTTACACTCCACTTTTCTCCACATGCACTCCTCTTTTTTCAATTTTTGTATTTTTTTTTATTTTTATTAGTTGAAGTCCCAAGTTTACCCTTATACTTTTTTGACACGCCCCGACCCTCGGGCACGTGACTAAAAACTGTTACCTGCAACTGAAACTCTTTCCTGAAGCTGTGGGCCCCTTTATCTGAAATTGTGAGCCATGAGTATAAAATAATTTCCTGAAAACAACTGTAAGTTTACAAAACAATTCATATAAAACCAAGTGTAAAACCTTTTACGTAAAAATCAAACTGTAAAATAACTTTCTGAAACACTGCTGGTCCCACTGCCTCGTCTTCACTCCACCGTCTCCTCAGCCTGCAAACCTGCAAAACCAAACCCTGCACCCAACCACAGGTGCACTGGGTTTACACACAAACCCGGTAAGCTCACTAGAGCCCGTATGAGTGAAATCCAACTGTAACCTCAAATTATAAATTCAATAAAATAATCAGATCATAAAGAACCACCTTAAAGCCTCGAATCAAAATCAAACCACAAATCATAAATCCTAGTCCTTAGCCTGATCATAATCCTTAACCTGATCATAATCCTTAACCTGATCATCCATCCTCTAACTAATCCAATTCACTGTCCCAATCTGTAATACCTCAATTATCCTCAATTTATCTCCTAAACTGGAAATCACCTCGAATTACATCACAAGGTCCTGACTTAGAATCCCATTAGATTCTCCAATAATCTTAGAATCCTCGATATCCATTCAAAACCAGCTTAAACCTCAATTAAAATAATCATTGATACTCCGAAACCTTTTACTTCCCCTCAAATCTCAAATGACCGTTGTTACTCAAACCCCGGTAATCAATTCTCGCCTAAACCTTTAAATCCAAAGTTTCTCAACACCTCACTGTCACCCTTTGAGATTCCCCTAGCTTTAAAACATTTCATAAAAATCCAAGAAAGAGAAAATAATCATTGATTTCAAATCCGCTTTAAAAACTCTTAGAAATCAATAAAACTGATCAAAGTCTCAAATTATAAAACAAGAACTAAAGTTACATAATCAAAAAATCTGTAACTCACAATCTGTAGAAATCATTAAATCTGATCAAGTATCCCAAATTATAGAACGAGAACTGTAATTTAATGATCAAAACAATCTGCAAACTAATACGATACGAAAACCATCACCCAATCCACATCCAGCTAACCTGCCGTACATGCGCAGGGCTCACAACCTGCCGTACGCATGCAGGGCCAATAATCCTGCCGTACATGCGCAGGGCCTACGACCTGCCGTACGCATGCAGGGCCAATATCCTGCCGTACATGTGCAAAGCCAGGGTCTGTCATACACATGCAGGGCCAATAACTGCCGTACGTGCACGCAGGGCCGCCCCCAAAGGGCAAGGCATCCCGACACACGGCCCAAAGCCTATGTGTATGCCGTGATGGGTCCCAAAGACCTGTATAACCTGAGAAGCTGAACGAGTACCAACTGGGTGTTTTGAAAACCATACCAATCCGAAACGAATATTTCCATTTCAAATCACCAGAAACCAGGTTCAAAACCTTTTTGATATGACGAGAAAATAAATCAAAACTCGGATTTAAAATTCAATCCCTTCTTAAAGAACCCACGCTTCCAAAGACTAATAAGTAAAATCAAACCTTTATCTTTAACCAAGAATAAACTGAGTTCTTAAAATCGGTTTCCAAAACCAAAATCCATACTAAATCACTTTAAAAAGCAATAACCTTAAAACCTCCGGGAATCCCAATCCTAACCAAAGTCTCCACCTGGACTCACCGATCCTCAACAAACCACTAAATCCTTACTTAGTCCTCACTCAATCTTTAAATTCTCGGAAATTCCATTCCTAATTCCGTACCCCTCTTAACTAGTACCAGCAACCAAACAACCAAGCATTCAACACAGCCAAGTAACTAACTAACTGAGAGTTAAAGGATCCTAGGTTTACTCACCGTAACCACGCGAAAAGACTAAACTGCCCTTCGTGTCCTTCGTGGCTCCAATGCACGGATTCTAAAATCCGGCAGCATAACGACATCGGGAATACAATTTCCCAAGCCGAGCGTACCTGTTAAGACCAGACAGTCCAAGCAATAACAATAGAGTTCTCAATCAAGCCAACAACTAAGCCCAAAATCACGAAAACGGGTGGGAACCACCACGCACGGTGGCTACTCGACCCTTGGAAATCACGCGGAAGGTCTGAGAACTCACCCACAAGCTCGGGTGGTTGGCCCGAGGCTGAAAACCAAGGAACGGTCGCTGGAACCGTTACACGCAGCGAGCCCTACGACGGTCAACGGGCGGTCAACGGCGGTCAACTGTCAAAAACGAAAGTCACGTTTAGCTAAAACAAATTACACAGGGACGTAGAGGAGATCGAGGGGATTGATTCTCGAACCTGGGTCGACGGCCAAAAGTGGCCGGAAAAGGAGGAATTTTGGCCGGAAAGCCGGCGGCCTGCTCAACGCCGATCCGCCGTCCACGGCAGTCCAACGGTTCAATCGAACCCACCAACAAGCTGGGCTCGACGAGGGGAGAAGATCTGGGCGGTCACTGAGCCTCGTCGTCGCCGGAAACGGCGAGATCGCCGCCGATCACCCACGGGGCACGAGTTGGATTTTCCGTTCCGGGCTGTTTCGGGAGGAACCGCCACCACCAGAGGGAAGAGGGAGAGCCGGCGAGCACGGGAAGGTAAAGATCACGCCGGCCCGCCGCCGGACGCGCCCCCACGCGCCGGCGAAAGGCGCGGCTGGAAGTGGGTGTCGCGAGAGAGGGAGAATTTTCGGGAGAGAGGAGAGAGAAAATGCTGTCTGAATTTTGTGGGGTTCTGTGCCCCTTTTAAAAATCTAACTTTTCAAAATTACAACCTTGCCCCTCCCTTCACACGTCCGTAACTTTCAAACGGTAGCCCCGTTCGACGCGTACTACGTGTCTACGAACTCGTGAGGACGAGACCTTTCCAACGAACCCAAAGTCAACGCGAAAACACCTCCCGAACAAAAAGTCAACTTTTGCCCCTTTTAACAGTCAAACTTTAAAATTTGAAAATTACTTTCCAAATTAAAATCCCGAAAATCTTTAAAAAGCGTTTCAAAACCACTTTGAAAAGTGCGGGGTGTTACATTTTAAAAAAAAAAAAAGTTTTTCATTCCATCTTTTGTCTCTTCCTAATTTCTTCCAGATCCTAACGCAATTTACACCCAAGGTTTTCTGTTCTAAGATTAAACTTACCAAAGAACTTGGCAACTATAAGTTCTTGACCATAAAAATACAAACCCAATATAGGAACTATAAGTTCTTGGCAACTATAAGGTATTATAATATGAAAATTTTCATTGGGTGGTTTAATTGAATGAGATTATGAGACTTACAATAAAGGAAGCAAGAACCCAATAAAAGAGAGAGTGAAAAAAAAAATTGTTATTCACACTTATATGAGGTTCATTCAAGGTTTTCTAAAGATCTTATGAGCTCTCACATCGTTTGTAACGACTCGTACCTTCCTAAGTGAATGTTAATAGGGCCCAACATTGACTTTTAGTTCTAGTAAGATTTTAGCTTTGACCTTGGGTCCGTTAGGAAGGTCTTGAGCTTACGAGTTCATTGACACGCGGCATGGGCTATTTAGAGTTACGGTTAGAAAGTTATGAACGTGATAAAAGAGCTCAAGGTTGACTTTTTAAACTACTTGGAGTTTAGAGTTGACTTTGACATGGTTGCGTAGAGCTCGACTTCACGAGTTCGTAGACACGTAGCATACGTCGTTTGAAGCTACGATTTGAGAAATACGGAGGCTCAAAGTGAGGGGCAAACTTGTAATTTTGGGCAAAATGACTTTTAGAATTCAAGAAACTTCTGGAATTCTCTCTCTCTCTCTCTCTCTCTCTCTCTCTCTCTCCCCTTTATTTCTCGCGTAGACCCCCCCAGCCCGTGAATTTCCCTCCTCCCTCTCCTCCTGCGCGCGACCACTCACCCAGGCCACCGGCGACGCCCCCCAGCCGCCGGCCAGCGACCCAGCCCCTCTTTCCGTCGCCCCCAGTTCTCCCTCCTTTCTCTCTCCCGAGCTCTTTCCTTTTCCCCTGCATGCGAGCGTGCTGCTGCCACCAAGCTGACCATCTCCGATGATATTAGGCAGCGGGACTGGCAGAGAATCACACTCCAGCCACCGGCCAGCCGCCCCGAGCTCCCCCACGACAGCCAGCCGTCCCCCGACGCGAATTGACGCCGGAAAAGCACCCAGCCGCCGCCACTTGTTCGTCAATTCCGGCCAGATTCCGGCGTCAATTTCCTTGATTTTAGGTGGGTTTTTCTCCTCTCCTCTTGGGCTTCCTTTTCCTTATTGTTGGGTTGTTCAATTTTGAGAAATTGTAGAAGTTGAAATTTGGGGGTTTGAGGCCATTTTCGGGTTTTGAATGGGTGTTTGAAATCGAATCAAATTGTTAGGTATTTAAGGTAATTTCCGTCATTAAGAACATGTAATCGAAGTTTGGAACGAGAAATTTAGGAAATTATTGAGGAAATTGGAAGTTTGGTCGTTGGTGCTTATGCCCATTTCGGGATTTCTAGAAATTTAAGGTGTTTACGATGATTTAATTAAAATTGGGCATGATTTTCACCTTTAGGAATGATCTATTGAGTTTTAGAATAATTGGTTTGAAGGAAATCGGAGAAATGGTGAGTTTGGGGCGAAATTGGACACTTTTTGGTTGTTGAAATGACACCCAGACGATACTCGACCAAGTTAGATAGAATGGAGGTTAATTGAGGAAATTATCGGATTTAAAAATAAGCTAGTGGCATGGGTTGTGAGTCGAGACGGAAAATAAGTTGGTTTATAGTTTGAATTTAGGATTATGGAGCGAAAGGCCTAAAACTCACACTTTATAGTTTTTTAGTTATTATTTGGGATAGTATTCTAACGTCTTGTCGTTCTCATGTTAGGCGACACTCCCAAGTCCACGGACGATCCATTCGAAGACCAGGGCTAGGCTATCTCTGTGAGTGGACTTCGTTTCCTAAACTACTTTTATGAATTTCATGATTTAGATTCATATTTATATTTTGAGTTTTAATTGAGTTTTATTAATTGAAAATATTAATTGATTCTTGAGCATGGTTTGAGAATTTATGCTTGGAAATAGATTTGATATGTTTGGTAACTATTTTTTGTGATAATTTATTCGACCCGTTAGATTTTTGAAACGTTTTGGTTTCTCAAGTAAACGTACTTGGTTTACTCGCATTTTGAGATATTAAAGGTTTGGTTATTGAAAAGGATTTTATAGTCGTTGGTTTAAATGATTTCCCAGTTTTAGAAAGGTTATATATTTTTATGGGTAAAAAGGAATTTATGCGAAAAGGATTTTCAAAACCACCCTTTGCAGTACCCTTCAGATTTTCAGATTATATAGGTCTTTGGGACCCATCACGACACACATATAGGCTTTGGGCCGTGTGTTGGGATGCTTTGCCCTTTGGGGGCGGCCCTGCGTGCACGTACGGCAGGTATATTGGCCCTGCATGTGTATGACAGACTCTGGCTCTGCACATGTACGACAAGATTATTGGCCCTGCATGCGTATGGCAGGTTGTGAGCCCTGCGCATGTATGGCAGGCTATTGGCCTTGCATGCGTACGGCAGGTCATGGGCCCTGCGCATGTACGGCAGGTTCGGTGGGTAACTGTTTGGGTGAGCGTGTTCATCGTTATATAAATTTTGTAAGCAAGTTTTCAAAGGTTATGAACTTTCAGTTTAGTTTCATAAGAATGTTTCAATGGGTATAAACTTTCAGTTCTAATTTGATGTTTGTCAGCTTGATTTGTTTTAGTTATTTTTACCAGAAAATCTCAAAGTGGATTTTAAGATATTGATTTACTTATAGCCACCAGTGGATTTTATGAAATGCTTTTAAAACTGGGGGATTTTAAAGAAAAACGTGAGGTCTTAGTACTCAGCTATTTTTTTAGTTTACTGTAATAACGGATTTTTATAATTTTAGTCAAATGTTTCTTATCTTTGTCCACTCACTGAGTTGTCTCATTTGTTTTATCCTTATTGTTGTTTTAAATTTTCCCCCAGGTTGTAGCGGTCAAGCGGTCGAGCCAAGGACGTCGAGGAAATCTAGTTAGCTGGTGTAGTTTATAGGTGTTTAGTTATCTTGTAAATTTTATTTCCTTAGTTAAACTTGTAGTACCGTTCTAAAAATCTAGTTGAAACCTTAATTAATTGGTTGTGAACTTTAGGTCGGAGACCCCTTTGTTTGCGGTAGAGGCACTGAGAGTTAGAAGTGCTTTTACAGGTCTTCGTGGAGAAAGGGTTAGTCCAATTTCAAGGGAGGTTTTGCCGAATTTTCGGTAGGATTTTCCTTGATATTGGATTCCCGCAAAATCACTTCGAGTTCCAGGGTGGAATTTGGAGAGGGTCCTGTCAGCACCTGCAAGAATTCAATATGCCAATAGCACAACAAGACTAACCATTGGATGCCCATATCAGCAGTTTGTGGTGTCTGTGAGGTTTGACAAGTCTTCTGGCCAGCACGATTCTGTATAGCAGTTCTTCAATGAGGCAGAACTTAATTGCTTAGGTTGATGGTCCAGCCAGGGACCTATGCCTTTGTACTTATAGTTAGTAGGTTTTAGATGCCTCCCATTAAGGCATCAGTAATCTAATTCTAGTCTAACTGTAATAAAGACTTGGCTTTAATATCTTGCAAAAACCAGGTATTAGACACCCTCTGATTAATCCTAATACTAAAAGGATTGTATTATGTTTCTATAAGGAATCCTATTGCTTGTTCTATAAGCTATTAAGCCAGCATGATTCCCAGTAGAACTTGGTTTAGTCCAATTGATTCTTATAAACATGAAACAAAAGCAAACTCTCATGGTCCGGAGCCCAGGTCCAACTATTTCTTCATAAGTGAGTTGAGGTACTTCTTTCGGTTTGAATAGGGGGTCACCTTTTTTTTGGTTGAAGTAGCCGCGACTTTGGTCGTAGTCAGTTCAAACACATAAACCCAGTCCACTTGCAGCCATGTTGATCATAATGACTAAGTTTCATAACTTGACCAGTCACTCGCCCACGTATTAGAAGATCATCTCACCCTGTGGTCGACATGTAACGACCTGTACCTTTTTAAGTAAATTCTAATAAGGCCCAAAGTTGACTTTTGTTTCAAGTGGGAATTTAGCTTTGACCTTGGATCCTTAGGAAGGTCTTGAGCTCACGAGTTCGTTGACATGCGGCATGGGTCGTTTAGAGCCATGGTTAGAAAGTTAGGAACGTATAAGTGATCAAAAGTTGACTTTCTAAATTACCTGAATTTAAGTGTTGACTTTGAGATGGTGACGTAAAGCTCGACTCCACGAGTTCGTAGACACATAGCATACGTCATTTGGAGCTACGGTTTGAGAAATATGGAGGTTCAAAGTGAGGGGCAAACTTGTAAATTGGGTGAAGTGGCATTTAAAATTCCAGAAATTTTTGGAATTCTCTCCCTTCCTCTTATTTCTTCCCCACGCGCAGCCCACCTCCCCCAGACCCGCAAGCCATCTTTCTCTCCCCTCTCCACTTCGCGCGACCACCCAGCCCCCACCGGCGATGTTCCCAGCCGCCGGCCAGCGAACTTAGACTCCTCCCGCCGCCCCCCCAGCCCTTCCTCTTCTCTCTCCAGTGATTTCTTTCTCCCTCTGCGCGCGCGACGTATGCAACCCGTGACACAACCCAGCCCATTTCCTGCCAGGCCTAGCCACCGGCGACCCACCCCACGCCAGCAGCAGCTCAGCCCGACCTCCTTCCTCACGGCCTGACCCTCCTGCGCACTCAAACAGCCCAGCCCGCCGCCCTCTGGCTCGCGGATTCCGACTAGCACCGGCCTCCATTTGCCTCGATTTCAGATTGAATGTGACAATCCTGAAGCTCAAGCGATTCAACGGAGGATCGAAGCTAGATATGTCACTGTGAGTGGACGCATTTATAAATTTTTATGATTTAATTTATATTTTCAATTTGAGTTATCTGAGCGTTGATTTAATTAATTTAGAAATATTATTTTTCATGAGCATGGTTTGTTCATTTCTTAAATTAAATTGATTTGGACTTTGGATATATCCTAGTTTTCTCATTTCAGTGTTTCGAGCTTGAGTTTTCAGAAATTTAGATTTCAAACTGGCTTTGGTGCCAAGGATTTATAGTCGCGGTTTTCAGAAACAAAAAGCGGTTTTGAAATGCCGTGTAATTACCCAGCCACAGATCAATTCAGTAAGGTCTTTGGGACCCATCACGGCACACACATAGGCTTTGGGCCGTGTGCCGGAATGCCTTGCCCTTTGGGGGTTACCCTGTGTGCACGTATGGCAGTTTATTGGCCCTGCATGTGTATGACAGACTCCGGCTCTGCACATGTACGGCAGGATTATTGGCCCTGCATGAGTACGGCAGGTTGTTGGTCTTGCGCATGTACGGCAGGTTGTGGGCCCTGCATGCGTATGGCAGGTTGTGAGCCCTGCGCATGTACGACAGGTTTGGTGAGTAACT